>PVLC010017742.1:0-33366 GCA_004027655.1 Graphiurus murinus
CAGGTTGGTCGAATCCACTCTAGAACTGTGAGAACTATAAAGTGGATTCTAGGTTTTGTGGGGCTGTTCTATTTCTTGGTTTATCTCTATTCCTAACACAGAACTGAGGTATTTACAAGCAACTCTCCTTCTTAGGGGCCCTGACATATAAATTGTATATCTCCCTAGCCCGGTGATACTAGGTGTGCAGTTTCTCAGCCTCTTGGCCACCACTTAAAATGAGCAAAGTCCTCAAAGGGGGAAAGAAAGCTGGAAGCTGGGCTCACCTCTCTGAACTTCCCTTCCCTCTTGGGTCTTAGGGTCTTAGGTCTTCACTGCTTTAATAATTATCACATATCTGCAAATAGGTTTTTTCCTAATTTAACCCTTTCTAGTTGCTACTATCAGGAGCATGTGCCCAATACAAGCTACTTTGCATAGACGGAAGTGAAAAACCCAGAACTGCCTTCTTTCTGTAGCCTTGGAGAACTGAGCTTAAGAGATATCCTTTTGTAGTGAAAAGAAGGAATGCATTTTATTTCCTCTGCTCACACATAAGCATCCTAGAGAGCGAGGTTCCTCGTGGCACAGGATGAGAGGGCTGATCCGCATGGGGGCCGCAGGTGCTGCAGGGTGTGAGCTTCAGCTGTCTGGCTCTCCTCCTGGTTTGTCCGGATGGGAAGAACCTGGGCCCAATCAAGAAGCAGCATTCCCTCACCGTTCTCCACCCTAGTTGATAAGTTGTGGCTTACCCTCGGCTACATCATGATTTGGGTAAGTGTCAGATAAAATAATCCTCTAATCCCAACTAATGTTGGCACTTAATATTGATTTACAAAAGATAGTTGCTATTAACTTATATATTTGATATTGACTTTATGAAATGTGATGCAATGAGAAGAAACATAAAAATTTTCCATCATTTTGTCATCATCACTTAGTCTATTAAACTATTTTATGCTGCCTTGAGATTTGTCGAAATCCAAAGTGCTAATTCAGGAATGTAAAGTTCATTGATTTCTCTTTACTTTTATCTAGGAATAAATTCAAAGTAAAGGGAAGGTTTCAGACGATTAGTTGTATAATTGAGTTCTGCTAATTTTCTATTTTAAGATATTTTGATGCAGCAAATTTTAAAAGGTGCACTAAATTTCAGAGCTAGAGAGAGTGTTGGATGTCTGTGTAGTCCAACCATTTTCTGAAACATGAATCTTTTTCCTGGAAAATAATTCTCTGGAAATACTTCTCTTAAAATATAAAGACGTGGGCCCAACTTCAACTTTTTGTTCATTAGAAGAAGCAAAAAGAAAGGGGGGATCTATAATGTGAACTCTCCCCTCCCTCCTCTCTCTCAGATGTGAATCAGGAGCAAGCTCTGTCATTGACATAGACCAAACATGTGTGCGTCCTTCCACAATGTCAGAATTTATTGAGTAACAATAAACTCACAAGCTACACCACTTTCATCGGTTGCAATTCACCGAGTGCTCCTGGGTCACCTGGTAGTCGTATGCCGGCCATCACAAGTTCCTTTATTCCAATCTTAATTACTAATGTCTATAGCACTCGAGGTGCACATCCCACCTTACACAATGACATATAAACATACATGCTAACGAAGGGTGAAGCCGTCCAGGGGCTTCTGGAGGCTGCCCAGAGTGAGGACAGAGAGCAGACACAAAGGCAAGAGTCGCTGCAGCTGGTCGGATAAGGTTTGGAACCAGCTGAGGAGCCTGCTCGGGGAGTGAAGCTGGAGACCATAGAAATCGTCTGAGGCCCAGTCAGACAGCAGGCCATTTTCATGTGGGCCCCGTCAAGCAGGGCGGTGGCGCTAAAACCTGGGGTAGGAGGTCCGACACCTGGCAACCTCATGGGGGGTTCTCCGGATGACCTAGTGAGGGTTGGTGTGTGCTCCACAGCCAGTCTTGGGAGCTCCTCCTTCTGTGGCCTCAGGTGAGGGGTTGCTTCGTTTGTGGTTGGGTGTTTGGTAAGCTCACGAGCTTGGTTTCTCTTCTATGGGGTTGATAGGCAGGTGCATCTGCACGCTACTGAGGTGATCTGGCAAGATTAC
This sequence comes from Graphiurus murinus, assembly GCA_004027655.1. NCBI lineage: Eukaryota > Metazoa > Chordata > Mammalia > Rodentia > Gliridae > Graphiurus > Graphiurus murinus. Next base: position 2,051 of record PVLC010017742.1, read on the forward strand.
GGGTGGCCATTATCTATCGGCACGACTGATTAATTGATCAGTTGGTGCCTGTGGTAGACGGAGGTCGCTGACTTGTACAAACAAAGTTTGGAGTCTTTCTACCTCGGCCCTGGTGCTCAAGAAAGAGCAACAGGGCAAGCTACTACTTACAAAAACAGGAACAGTTCAGTGTAGACACAGCCTGGAAATGCCATAGAGCCTCCCTGGCCAGGCCCATCCTGCGGTGTGCAGAGACCACCCCTCCAGCCAGCCGACCAGACAGTGACCCATCCTCCCTACTCCCTCCAGTGCAGATGCCCACCGTAAGCAAGGACTTAGGCCAATGGCGTGCAGGGACACAGAAGGAATTAACAGTTGCCCGGCTTGGCTGAGAAGGAAGCTTGAGCTGGAGTCAGCCAGTGAAAGGAGACGGGGGGCCCTTCTGGTAGAGTTGTGGAAGCATGTGGTGCACTTGGGAAGCAGAAGTTCAGTGCACAGGCAGCAAGAAGGAAGGCCGGGCACATCGCCTGGGGGAGGTTTCAAAGTCCTCCTGTGTCACGCAAAGGAATGGGAAAGTCAACCAAACACACAGCTTCAAATACAAAGGAGGCTCGAGATACACCGTGGGATTAAGGGATACATCTGCGGCCGTGTTCTAGACTGCAGATAAGCATGGGGACTAACCGATGGGCATGTGAAGAACAGAACAGGCCTCCCTCCCTGAAGTCTCTCACACCGCAGAGCGGCTGCAAGCACCCAGGCCTCCACCCAGCTCCCACCCGCAGGCCAGTCTCCCCAGCCAGCCAGAACCGCGCGTCCACGGAGAGGCCACGGGCAGAGCATGGCAGAAGCTTCTCCTCACTTCTGTGAGCCGCTCACCTCGAGGGTTGTGCTTTTGTGACCGACTTGGGGTGCTGCGTGGATTACAGGCTGCTTGGGTCCAGGCCTCGGTGCAGGAACTAGAGCGACTTCAGCAAATACAGCACTGTGGTTCTACAGTGACGAGGACTGGAATGCTTCTCCAGGGGACCACCAAGGATTCAGGTCTCTCTAGTTTCCTCTCCTCTCCATAACAGCACTTTTCAGGCTCATAATCTAAAGACAATTATTCTACCTCCAGATATGAAGTCTCTGCCCCAGGTGGTGAAAAGGGAAGAAAAGAGTACAGGCATACACATGCTGAGTCTGTTCATTTTTTATTTTATTTTTTTGTGGTAGTGGGGCTTGAATCCAGAGGCATTCTATCTCTGTGCTACACCCCTATTTTAGTTTATTTTGAAATGGGGTCTCACTAAGTTGCTGAGGGTTTCATTAAGTTGCTGAGGCTGGCCTTGAACCTGCAATCCTCCTGTCTTAGCCTTCCGAGTACCTGGATTGCAGGCATGTGTCACCACGCCCGGCTTGAGTCTGTCCATTTTTACCATGAGATGAGTAGCTTTCCCAGAAGTTCAGCTCAAGAGCTTTCTTCCTGTATCTCATTGCCCAAAACTGGCACACCTGACCACACCTAAGTGCAAGGAAGCCTGGGATAGTCAGTGATGGAGGTGGGGACACTGCTGTCAAAATCACTGTGTCCCCTAGGGAAGAATGTATGCTGGCATGTCGAACTAGACGGACTGCCAGTCACACTTTCATTTGAATGCAGGAGGATCAGCCGGGCGTGGTGGCGCGCAACTGTAATCCCAGTAGTCAGGAGGATAAGACAGGAGGATTGCAGGTTCTTGACCTGCCTCGGCAACTTAGTGAGACCCTGTTTCAAAATAAGATAAGGTTGGGGGATGTAGCCCCTAGGTAGAATGCCCTTAGGTTCAATCCTCAGTATCACACACACACACACACACACAAATAAAAACCAAAACACAACAGAAGAATCTCAGGTTTGAGGCCAGCTCACCATAGTTTAGTGAGACTCTGTTTCAAAATAAAAAGTAAAATAGGACTGAATAGGACTCGGGGTGTATCCACTAGGTAGAATGCCCCTGGGTTCGATCCTCAGAACCACAAAAAATAAACAGAAGGAGAGATGGAGGGAGGGAGGGAGGGAGAGAGGGAGGGTAAAGGAGGGAAGGAAAGAATGTTTCCTTTTAGGCCGTGGCTTTGTTGGGCATTCTGACACACAAGTATCAAGAGGGAGGGAGAGGGCTGCAGGGCGCTAAGGCCAAGGCTTCACCCTGGGCTCTGCCGCTGCCGGTTCCTTTCTAATACTGCCACTTTCTCTCCCTTTGGCTCTTTTCTTCATAGGGGAGAAGATGTGCTTTGGACTCCGAGACAGTGCTGGCCCAGCAAGGCTGGAGGAGTTCTGCAGCCTGGATCGGCTTCTCGGGGGCAACAGAGGCGGCTGAGTCCACCTGCTGACTGAGCAGAGAGTGGCCAGCGTGGGCAGAGTCACTGGCATGGCCCCGGCCAAGGGCCCATCCTGCTTCCTATGCTGGCTCTTCACCCCGCCTCTGCAAGGGGACTTTCCTGCTACCATTAAGAGATGGCAAAGGCTGTGTCAACTCCCTGGCCTGGAATCGGGCTGGCCCTGGGACGTGCTTTGGTCGTAGCATGCTGGGGAGGCGGGGCTCTGCCAAGACCTTGGCGTTTCTCTCTCTTGCCCCCTCGTCTCTGTCACGTAAGCGAGTGAGGGCGACGTGAAGGGCACGAGCCAGTCACCTCGGGGCCCAGGGCGCAGCGAGTACCTGAGTCCACCCAAGACGAGACCCAGCTGGCCTGCCGCTGCCTCGCAGGCTGAGCTAAATTCTGCTAAGCTTGACCCGTTCTGCAGAACCACCTACCTGGCCTGTGGACTTGGAAGCCACAAAAGTGGGGATGGAGAGCTGGGCGTGGTGGTGCAGGGCCTGTAATCCCTGTACTCAAGAGGCTGAGACAGGAGGATTCCAGGTTGGAGGCCAGCCTCAGTAACTAGCAAGACCCTAGCAATTTAGTGAGACTGTGTTTCAAAACAAAACAAGTGAAAGGGTATCTTGGAGGTAGAATGCCCCTGGGTTCAATCCTCAGTACCAATAAATGAATAAATAAATAAATAAATAAATAAATAAATAAATAAATAAGGTGAGTGGGTTTGAAACCTATGTTTGGGGATGGTTCAGTGCACAACAATAGATAGTGGATAGTGACAACTGGAATTCCCTAAAATAAAGCCTCTTTTGGGGGATTCTAAAACTATCTCAGAGGTTTATACTTTTATTTTATTTTGGCACCGGAGATTGAACCCAGGGGCATTCTACCTCCAAGCTACATCCCCAGTCCTATTTTTTATTCTTTATTTTGAAATAGGGTCTCACTAGATTGCAGAGGGCCTCACTAAGTAGCTGAGGCTGGCTGTGAACCCGGACCCTCCAGTCTCCCAAGTACTAGAATGACAAGTGTGCACCACCACGCCTGGCTTATACTTTTATTTATAAGGTAAGATAAATTGTGTTAAGTCTGAATGGGAACAACTGAAAGGAAGTTTGGTTTGAAGGAGAGAAAAAAGAAACCTTGTGGGCATTAATTAAACCCAAGTGGCTCTCATTACCGGTAGAGATGCTTTTGAACTGGGCATGGTGGTGCCGGCCTGTAATCCCAGTACTTGGGAGGCTGAGGCGGGAGGATCGCAGGTTCAAGGCCAGCGTTAACAACTCAATGAGATCCTGTTTTAAAATTAAAAAAAAAAAAAAATAATAAGAAGAAGGGCTGGGGTTGTAGCTTGGAGGTAGAACGTACCTGGGTTCAATCCTCAGGACCAAAAAAGGTAAGAGAAGAAGGAAGATGCTTTTGCAGCTAGAGCATGTGCTCTGGGATTCCATCCATCTAGTGTTTTCTCCTCTGTAAATGGGGGTGGTGATTTCCATCTCACTGGGGTCGCCTTCTCTGTTCAGTCAGCCACTCAGTGGCCAGGCCGTGGGTTTACCTGGCAAGACCACCATCCAGGAGTAGCTCTGGCCCCTCCCTCCACCTGCACGGCCACATCTCAGCCCTTATGGAGTCCTGGTCACCTCCAGAGAAGGCCCCGCCCTGACACCAGCGCCTTGTAGCCTGTCCAGTGCCGTGGCGCTGGTCCAGGGCGTCTTCGTCGTCCTCTAAGCATGCTTCCTGCATCCGAGGGTCCCCACTCCCACCCGCGCTCCGCCCCTCCCCGAGCAGAGGCAAATAGCACTTGTCGAGCTGAAACCAGATGACTGTCTCCTGGCTCAGACTCTCAGGCTTTCCCTGCTGCTGATCTGAGACGAGCCCCCTTCCTCAGCCTCAGTTCCCCCCCACTCCCCCCCTTGCCCCACTGGCCTTAGCTCTTGCCCTTCCAGCCTTCAGGCCCAATAGCCCCTGCGTGGAGCCAGGGGGTCTGCCGCTTCTCCTGGCTGCCCGCCCCTCCAACGGCAGGCCTTTCCTGACCTGTCGCCTGCGTCGGGGGCTCCCAGGTCACCCCTGCACCCCTGCGCCTCATCTCCTGTGTGAAACCCACCATTCCTGATCGCTGGGTCTGTTTCACCGGCTGGTACGCCTGGGGAGGGCCTGGCGCCCAGCCGTCATCAATAAACCTTTGTGGAGCCGGGCGTGGTGGCGCGTGCTTGTAATCCCAGTAATCCCAGCATTCGGGAGGCTGAGACCGGAGGATCCGGGTTCGCGGCCAGCCCCAGCTATCTAGTGAGGCACTCCGAAACTTAGTGAGACTCGGTTTCAAAATAAAAAGAATAAAAAATAGGGCTGGGGGTATAGCTGGGAGATAGAATGCCCCTGAGTTCAACCCCCAGTACCGCAAAAAAAATAAAATAAAATAAATAAATAAACCTTTGTGGAATCAAAGTTCAGTGTCACACCTCCAGTTAGCCTCTCCAGTGGGGGTTCTTCTCTCTCTCTCTCTCTCTCTCTCTCTCTCTCTCTCTCTCTCTCTCTCAATATAATTGGGGTGCATTGTAACCCCATAGTACCGTGAAGCTTGGAGTGATAGGGACACAAGCCCGTGTGGCCCCACAGCTGCTGCCTCTTGGTCCTTAAGTGCCTTTTCTCTTGTTTTTTATCCTCCAGTCTCTCTGGCCTTCCCCGCCTTCTAGTTTTTTCAAGCTCTGGCTCTCCTCCAGCCTCCCTGGCAGTGACAATTTCCTAGGGTTTCTGCACAATCTGACTTCTCATCATTCAACCTAAATCCGACGTGGGCTTTGGGCACGGCGGTCCTCCCTCGGCACCCTACCTTGATCCCCTCCCGCTGTGCCACGTGCGTCCTCCTGGGTTATTGAAACCTTCGCCAGGCTCTGAGCTTACCTACTTGTGTTTACCATTTCCTTCCTGCGTGGGAATGCGTGCTCCGAGAACTCAGGGGTCCCCCCACCTCACCTCTCCGCTGTGTCCCCAGAGTCACAGATGACGCTGGCGTGCCGCTGCATGGTCCGCCCCCTCCTCTGACTTGCTTCTGCTCTTTAGCCCTGATATTGATATGCTATTGACTATCTTTCAATAGCCAGTCCTAATGGGCTGTCGACAGTCCGCGTGCTTGTTCTGTTTAGGGAATAAAAACAGATCTTTCCTGGAAAATCTCATCTGCTAAGAGCCACAAAATTTCCCCAGTCCAGAAGGGTAAAGTTGTGACATTTATAGGTTGACCATCTAAGGCTAGTAGGTGTTAACCTTGTTTGGGTCTTGAACTCTCTTGAGACTCTGGTAAATGTAACTGGTCCTGATAATGGTAATATAAAGAAATGTCTGCCACAGATGTTTTTATGGGATTTCCAGGGATTCACAGAATTCCTGCCCTCACATAGATTCTGGGATGAGAATCCCTGTTTTAGGATTTTCTTTTCCTTCCTTCCTTCCTTCCTTCCTTCCTTCCTTCCTTCCTTCCTTCCTTCTTTCCTTCCTTCCAAGGATTGAACCCAGGGGCATTCTACCTCTGAGCTATACCCCCAGCTCTTTTTGTTATTATTATTTTTTCATTTTTATTTTGAAACACGTATAACTAAGTTGCTGAGGGTCTTAGGTTGCTGAGACGGACCTCAAACCTGTCTCCATCCTCCCATCTCAGCCTCCCAAGTACTAGGATTACAGACGTCCGCTGCTGCCCTGCCTTCGTTCTAGGATTCTCTGGCTGTCATGTGCCACCTCCTTGGCTCATGTGGGGAGCTGGCCCCAGCTCTGCTTCCAGGCTTGCCCATGGAGACAAGGAGACAAGGCAGAGCAGGGAGAGCTCTGCGCTGGCTGGAGGAGTGGACAAATCACAGGAGGGAAAACAGGGCGGGGGTGGAGAAGTGAGTCAAAACGGTTAAGAAAAGCAAGGAGTAAAGGGCAAGAAAATAGCTGAACAAGAAAGACGAGAATTCTTGGCAGAGGACTAATAGAGTCCACCAGCTGCTCCCAGCTCTCCATGTGACCTCCTGGGGAGAGGAGACTTCTTTTCCTGTGCAAATATGAGAGGTACCCAAACCTGGATGCCTATTCGAATAAAACCACAAACACACAGAGATCAGTGTCTGCTTAGATGATACATCCGCGTGACAGTGAATTTATTTCTGAGACAGTAGCAAGGGGCTTACCTCTTTGCAACCACTTGTTTGCTGGGGAAGGGACTGGGGCCTTGTACATATTCTCTTTGTCCAATAATAAGGATAAGAATAGCTTCTAGTCAGTTTTTCTTTTCCTACCTTTCTCTCTCTCTCTCTCTCTCTCTCTCTCTCTCTCTCTCTCTCTCCCTCCCTCCCTCCCTCCCTCCCTCCCTCCTCTCTTTCTTTCTTTTTGTAGTACTGGGGATTGAACCCAGGGGCATTCTACCTGTGAGCTACACCCCCAGACCATATATATTTCTTTTATTTTGAAACAGGGTCTTACTAAGTTGCAGAGGGCCTTGCTAAGTTGCTGGGCTGGCCTGGAGCCTACAATCCTCCTGTCTCCACCTCCTAAGTACTGGGATTACAAATGTGTGCCACCACTCCTGGCTTAAGAGAGTGTTCTCAGAGCAGCTGTGTCTTGTCATGGAGGTAAAGGTGGTGAGGTGACACCTTGGGCATGTCAGAATAAGGCCAGACTGAGCACCCTTGGCCAATTGGCCACATTTTGATGACACATTCTCAAAATATAATCCAGTGGGTGACAGTTACTATCCTGAAGAAACACAGCATGACCTATTTGTAAGATACCTATTACCATTAAGGTACTGCTGAACCAGGCGTGGTGGCACACATCTGTAATCTCAGTGCTTGGGGCTGAGACAGGAAGATTGCAGGTTTGACGCCAACCTCAGCAATTTAGTGAGGCCTTCTGCAAATAAGTGAGACCCTGTTACAAAAATAAATAAACAAATAAAATAAATAGGGATGGGAATGTAGCTCAGAGGTAGAATGCCCTGGGTTCAATCCCCAATACCACCAAAAAAAAAAAAAAAAAAAAATACTGATGCCCGGCATGGTGGCACACACTTGTAATCCCAGCATTCGGGAGGCTGAGACCGGAGGATCCAGGTTCAAGGCCAGCCTCAACTACCTAATGAAGCACTCCGCAACTTAGTGAGACTTGGTTCCAAAATAAAGAATAAAAAATAGGGCTGGGGGTATAGCTCGGAGGTAGAATGCCCCTGAGTTCAATCCCCAGTACCACAAAATAAATAAATAAATAAATAAATAAATAAATAAATAAATAAATAAAATATGGAAGGTGCGACCTGTAATATAGAAATTGCCTGTAGAGGTTTCTCTTCAGAACCTACTTTTGTAAGCTTCTTCAATAACAGAAGATCCTACGTTTTGCTCCAGCTCACTCTGGCAGTTCCTCCTTTGGCCTGCTTTGTTCTCTTTATTCTTCTGTACTTCGTGTACTGCACTAAACTCGAGCTGCCCCATCCTACAGTCTTGTACGCAGCAGTCAACGTTCCTGTCGGGGATGGGCTGCAGATATGGCGGTGGTCTCACGAGCCGAGACTGGCGCCAGCGTGGCGGTTTTAATTTGCCGGGTGCCCTCTGCCACCACACAGCCAGGAGACCTTGCGGCCAAGCCCTTGCCCTCGTGCCCGCCGTTGAGCAGGTGCGACTCCACTTGGTGTCTCTATCTGCAAGCAGGAAGTTGTTAAAATTAGGTGCTAAATTGTTAAAATGAAGTGGTAATGTGTAGCAAGTGCCTGGAATACAGTCAGCACTCAATAAATTGTATCCGTGGCCGTAATTACCACTATATGAATGCCGCCGCCGAGTTCTTCTCGCCGAGCTTGAAACCCTTGCCTTCGTCTTCCCTCCTTTCCTAGGATTGATTTTCAAGGTCTGTGGACTCGGCCTCAAAAATGTCCTCATCACTGCCTTCTCCTTCCCATTTCTCTGTACCTTCCTGGTTCATTTGTCTTCCTTCCTTCCTTCCTTCCTTCCTTCCTTCCTTCCTTCCTTCCTTTCTTCCTTTCTTTTTGTTCTGGGGATGGAACTCAGGGGCATTCTGACTCAGAACTATACTGCAGCCCTTCTTATTTTTTATTTTCAAACAAGGCCTCACTAAGTTGCTGAGGCTGGCCTCAAACCTGCAGTCCTCCTGTCTCAGCCTCTCAAGTACTGGGATTACAGGTGTGCGCCACCATTCCCAGCTCCTGATTCATTTTTTTCCTAAGTTGATCTTCCCTTCTCAAATGATTTGGGCAACCAGATAAACGGATGCCCATTGGATTTGGCAGCCAGATAACTTCTTGAAACATGCCCCTCTGCTCCCTGTTTCAAACAAACAACTTTTTGTTTGCTGCCCCCTCAGTGTCCACCAGATAAAGCCAAAAATATGACCACTCGGTATCTACTCAGCTGTGTTTTCCAACACCACGTCTTCTGTGTACAGAACGGCCATGGAATTCACTAGCAGTGTTCCTAAGTCCAATCTGTCTTTAGCTGCTCCTCAAAGTCCACTCTACTCAGCCCCTCCAGGCTACCCCTTTCTCTCGTCTCTTACAGGACCTCTTATGGGACCTCTAGGGCATGGTATGGATTATTTGACATTGAAGTTTATTTGGGTGACATTATAGAGCAATGGCTAGAAGAGTCAAAATGGTGTGTGTTGGGGGTGGGCGTTGAGGTGATTCAATTAGTAAATCCTTGAAAAAAATACCTAACTACAGTAAGCTCTCAATAAATACTAGCCATTCTTACAATTAATGTCATATACATTTCTTATTTCCCTACTTAAATGTTCCTAGGCGACAATGGTCTTCTGGTACTGACGGTACTTTTTACAATACTTTGCCTGGTGAGATTTTATTAGCTTGGCTTGCAGTCTGATTTCTCACAGGCTCTGAGTTGAGTTCTGTTCACGCCTTGGGATCTAAGGCCATGCTAACCCACGCTGTCTGTGATTGACAGCAGGGCTCCAGCATATAGTTTTGTGCTCAACTTTTGGTTGGTGTTACTTAAAAACAGCTTTTAAGCCAGAGTATATACGTGAATAAAGTAATTCTTATTAAGTAATATGACACGGTAATTACAATTAATCCCCTGTGCTATAAACCCTCATGCCAGCTAGAACAGCTCGTTAAGAACTGCTCTAAAATGCTTTCATAAGTTCCCCTTATCTTGCCAAACTTTTGCAAAATGATTGATGAAAAGAGTAACATTAATCTGAGGATCTCCAAGTCTCTGGCAAGGGCTCCGTTCATCTTACAGACCGGCCACACTGAGGTTTGCAGTGATCCGGTGAATTTCTGTCAGCTACACCACCATCCAGGAGGAGGGCTGACTATACCACGGAATAGTTTACATTCCAAATACACTGGGCTTTTGCTCCGTGATTGTCCTGGTCCTGTACCCTGTGGGCTTTGTGCCTGTGTGCCTGGATAGACGTTCCCACCTCCCTGGCTGACCAAAATGCTGGAGGCAAACCTGTGGTGCCCCAGAGTTGGAGGACTAGGTTCTGGCATAGAGGTTTGTCTTGGTTTTCCTCCGGATTCTTTTTTATTTACTTATGTATTTCATCTTTTCCTACTCATATCCAATCTGGGTCATCTTATGGGAGTTTGTAACCTTCTATGACCTTAAGTGTGTTCTCAAGCTGGACAGGTTGAACGCACACAGAAGTCACCGGTGGGAACGCCAGGCCTTTGGAGGGCGCCCTGCTGGCTTGAATTCCAGCTTTGACGCCGTGTAACTGTGGCCGGTGGACAAGTGATTTAGCCTTTCTGAGTTTCTTCTCTGTAAAATGGAAATAATAACCCATAACTCGCAGAGATGTCTTGGGGAAGAAATGAAATAACTCACGTAAATTATTTTGTGCATAGTAGGCATTCAATAAACGTCAGCTCACGTCTTCCTCCAGTTAATAATGCTTATTAGACTATATTAAAAACTAGAACCAGACTGTGATAATGCATTCCTTTATTAAGTACTTAAGCCAAATAACTAATTTCCCCTAGGGGGACTAGAAATGTTGAATTAGTTTCATTTGGCGAACTTATTTATTAATCTCTTTTTTCTTCGGCCTTATTTGGTTTCACAGTCCCTGATTTAGTTCTCATGCCACAAAAATGACACAATTCGGTGCTTATTTTAACTCTGGGATGATAGAGCTGGTTTCTTAAAAAATCTGTTATTACGTCTTCCATCTTTCAGAAGTCATTATTAATTACATTAACAGCTTGACTGTTTCTGAACTCCTTGGAGCTGGAAAACTTTTGCTCTCCAGTTTCCCTGAGGTCCAGGGATTGAATAGAACCACGTTTTTATACGCAGAGCTGCAGTCACAGAAGACAGCCAGGGAAGGGGCGCAGAAAGCCACGCCGCCCCCCTCTTCGGTGTTCATGTCTCAGTTTTGCATGGAAGCCCAGTCTTGCCAGCCCCAAGTACTTAGCCCTGGAAGGCAGGCCCGCGCCTTGGAGCCGCGGACCGCGCAGGAGCCTGCGCCGGCCCCTTTAAGGACCGGATCCCGCGGCTCGCCCGCCCCCACCCGCCTCCGAGCTCTGATTGACAGGGCGCCGGAGCCGGGGAGGCGGAGCCGCAGGGGGCGTGGCTGTCCAGCGCAGCCGGCCAATCCGCGCACGGGGCGTGGCTCTGGGCCCCGCCCCGGCCCTGCCCTCCTCCTCCTCCCTCCTCCCCGTCCTCCTCCTCGTCTCCGCGCAGGCCGTGGCTTTCTGTCTATGTTTCTGGAGTCCTGAGCTAAACAAAAGCAGGCGCTGCGGGCCGGAGAGTTTGGGAGGCGCGGGGAGAGCCGGGCTGCGCTGCCGGCGGGGGGATCGGCGTCCGCGGCGGCCACCCCCAGCTCACTCGGGCCGGAGTGGGGGCGGGGCGGGGGGGAAAGTTTGCACGCGACCCCTGCCTGCTCTCCCTCCTCCGACCCGAGCCTGTTTGCAGAAGGATTAAGCCGCAGATTTAAGCGCCGGGAGCCGGTTTCTGCCTCGCAGAGGAGGTCGGACTGAAAACCCACCGCCAGCTCGGATTCTGCCCGCCGAGTGGGAAGGTGCGGATCCTCCTCGCTTTTGGGAGTCGACAGCCTCCCCGCCAGCCTTCGCCCCGCACCCCCGCGCCCCCTCCCCTCCCCGCCCCCATCCTCGCGGCGCCCTCCGAAGCGGCAAGGGGGTTTTTCTTTGGGTCTTCTTCCCGGGTCCGCGCTCATCCTGAAGAACAGCTCCAAGGATAAAGAGCCGCGGTGCTCCCGGGGCCGAGCGAGGAGCCGAGGACCAGCCGGGCTGCGGAGCCTTCGGAGATGGACGAGCAGCCCAGGCTGATGCATTCCCACGCCGGGGTCGGGATGGCGGGGCACCCCGGCCTGTCCCAGCACTTGCCGGACGGGGCCGGAGGGACCGAGGGGGAGGGCGGGAGGAAGCAGGACATCGGAGACATCTTACAGCAAATCATGACCATCACCGACCAGAGTCTGGACGAGGCGCAGGCCAGGTGAGGCGGACGCTTCGCTTTCCCTTTCTTGGGTTTTTTGTTGTTGTTTGTTTTGTTTTGTTTTGTTTTTTTCTCCCTCTCGCAAGGGGAGACAATGGGAACCGAATCGCCACGGCGCTTTCCTTTAAAATGTTATTTTTTTTTTCCTCCCCATTTTTGACAAGCAACTCCATGGCGGAGGAGTAAAACGTGAAGAAGCGTTATTATCGAAAGTGTAGTCGCCCATGCGGCGATGTGGCCGGGTGCATATTGTGCGTGTGTATAGAGGTATTCAGAGATATCCCTACAAACACTCAGGCACGCCGAAAATATTGCCAACTGATCCGAAAGCGGCCCTGGGCACTTTTTTTTTCTGTTTTGTTTTGTCTTTTCTTTTCCTCTTCTCCTCCTTCTTCTTCTTCTTCTTCTTCTTCTTCTTCTTCTTCTTCTTCTTCTTCTTCTTCTTGTTTCTGCTTTAAAAAAAGTCGGAGAGCAGAATCCCCAAGTTCTGAACTGCAGGCATCCCCTGACTTCTGGTTGAGGGACTTTGGAACATGACAAAATAAAATGTCCCAAGATCACTTTATTTGCAAACCAAGCGGACTCCTTAGCTAATTCAGGGAGTTGGCTTTTCTTTCTTAACTTACCCTTCCCAAATTAATTTTTATCTTTTCTCCTTTCTCACCAACCCTACCCCCTCCCAAATCCAAAACAAACAAGAAAAAGCAGGGTATTTCTTTGTCAGTAATTGTCAGCTTTCCAGAAAATATTTTATCTTCACATAATTCTGTTTTTAGAAAAAGCTAATGGAAATAAAGAAAAGATCATTTTTTTGCTTTTAGGTGTATTTTCTAGTCCCCCCCCCCCAAGTCTCAGATTTTTAGTTTAAGTTTATTGCCTCTTAATTTGAGTAGGTTTGCTGACCCTACATGACTTCAACAGCTATATGATCCCTTAAGAACAGGGTAGGGGGACCAAAATGAGGCATGCTCTTTCTCCTCACCCTTCCTTCAGGAACACTTGGGATGCAACTAAATGGAAACGAAAGCACCGTGGACCTCATGCGTTTCAGTGCTATAGGACAGGAAGGTCTCCATTAAGGAAACATAATACACACACCCTACCTGCTTTACCCACTGCCTGGCTGTACAGTTCTGCACTAGGATTTCACAGCAGATCCTCCTTCAAAATACAACGCAGATGAAGTGGCAGCCTACTGCCCGCCTGCCCAAGGCCAAACTCAAAGGAAGAACTTAAAAATTCTAATGCTCACATACGTCTGCACAATTACCCAGCTTTGTTAAATCTCCAAAGTTGTTTATTATTATTATTATTATTATTATTATTATTATTATTATTATTATTATTTTTGCTTTGAGAAAATCTTTTAAGCCCGTGTACAAAATTACCAAACCTCAAGTGACTCTTAGTTAATGGGGAGAAGACAGGATACCTCATTTTGTTTGGGAACTAGGAAATTGAGCCGAGAAGACTAAGCAGCTGAAAGCTCGGGTGCTGTGAATTACACACTATTGTAGCTGAACGCACACGCAACATGTAAACTCAGTGCTGAGGCTCACCGGGGCCTGGAAACTTGGGAATGTGAAAAGACTTGAACTGCCCTATTTTTTTTTAATAGGGGAAGATTTTTAAAATTAATGGGTGCTCTTTCTGAATTTTATTATGTAAAGAAAAGTTGATAGGTGTGGGAAATGGAAGACTTCCCACTGGCGATTCTCTTTTGAATTGAAACTGATTTCTCCATTACATTGTTCCAGAAAAAAATACACTGAGACCCACCAGTAAGCTGGTTTATTAGCCAGTTGGTGAAGGCGTGGGGCCAGTAAGGACAGATACTTGACACTTTTCTGATGTTTAGTCCCTCTCTGTTTTGTGAAACTGAGACAAACATTTCTCAGCGGGCTCCCCCTTTAATGGCCTAGATGCTGAGAGAGACCAGATACAGTTTGGGGACGAGGACATTTTCAGTTCTCTCCTTATAATCCCATTTGTGTCTTGTGGAAATGTGATATTTCTATATAGCTGTGTGGGAATTTTTGTTTGTACTTGGGCCTATGTAGAAGGATACAATTAGTGCAAACTATTTTAAAGGCCCAGGAAAGATATTTAATATATTAAAGTCTTTTCCATTTTTTTTTTTTTTCAGCCCACATGAGAACTGACTAAATCACTACTAAGCTTTCTTTTTGGTTAAACAATGTAACTCTACTTAGACACTGTGTCCTTTTTTTTTTCTTTCCCTAGTTACATCTTTACAACATGTATTTGTTTATTCTAAAGTAAATCATTAGTATTTTAGATACAATGTATATGTTGATGTTGGAACTCTTGAATTTTGAATTTATTACTCTCCTGTAGAGTATATAGAGCGTGCATGTAATCTCTGTTCTTAGTAAGGATGTGTCTTTTTTTTTTTTTTTTAACTTTCAAAGGGATTAAAAAAGAATTGCTTGTATTTTGAGTGCCAGGGGTTTCCATTTATCTCCGCACATTAATTTTAATTAGTAAACAGAATTCCCTTAGCTCATAGCTGATATGATCAGTATTTTGTTTCCAAAACAATATCATTCTGCTAAGTGATTCTATCGTAAAGTAGAAGGAGAGGTATTGTTTTCTTCCTCAAGTGCATTCTGAACCCAAACGCACAGACATAAGAACCGGGTGCATCGCTAATCTAAAAGGCAAAATTATATTTATTTTTTCCCCAATGGTGCAAGGTCCTAATTGTAAATAATTGAATTTCAACACCTGCAAATAAGCGATGTGTGCACCAGAGGCATAATGTGAACACAGAGAAATGAATTTACTCCCCATATGGGTATGTTTGCCCCCTGGCAATGCATTTCCATACTCTTTAACTTGGGGACTGAAATTTTATAAATTGACAGTTCTGCTCGGAAGACCTTTCAAGCATCTTGTGTTTATGAGAATACAGGAGCATCTGCAGAATGAATTCGAACACATGGATGAATTAAATTTGAAAACACACACGCACAGACCGAGAGGCAGCAGCTCTTAGGCTGTGGTTCTTGACTAGATTATACAAAAACTGTTAACCTATGCATTTGGCTTTTCTATACTCATTGTCCTGGGGAGGATTATTGGTTTAAGAATTCCACTTTGATTAAACTACTTTTTAGAAAACTCCCTAAATGGGCATAATTTAGGTTAGTTAGGTTCTGTAGTTAAATCCCTGCTCTCTCACTGCTAATTAACATTATTTCTTTTTGTATGGCGGGACTCTGTGTATTAAGTCATAAAAACAGTTGAAGCGTGCTGCAGAGTCCTGCCTGGTACAGTTTTGGCTAACCGTTCAGACCCCCGCACACCATCCACAGTCTGACCTGAGTCCATCTGAACTGTCATCTTCTTGTTTTTTTCTTGCAGAAAACATGCTTTAAACTGCCACAGAATGAAGCCTGCCTTGTTTAATGTGTTGTGCGAGATCAAAGAAAAAACAGGTAGGAATGTGAATCCAATCTTTTGGCATTTTCTTTGGCTGTTGAATCACTTGACCTGCAATCATGAACTTCTCATTTAAATATTACAATTTCAGCATGAACGTGCAGTCAAGGTTGACCACCTAGTCTAATAGGGAATCCCAGTCCCGCTTTCTTTAAAAGAAGGGATAGAGTTTCTTGACTGATATTTTCAAGTGTTTTGGGTTTATTTTCTTTAATTGTATTCCCAACCTTTTTGAAATTGGGGCAAATATATAGGTTCTGAGGGGAAATTTATAGAATGGTGTGCCTTTGGGAGGAAAATATAAAAATAAATGTCCATTTCCTAGAGGGATATATTTTGGCCCATAATTAAAACCCTATTTTGTGTGTGTGTTGGACATGGGGGCTGAAGTGTTAAAAGTTTCCTTTTCCCCCCTTTTGCTTGTAATTACACAAAGCTGCAGACTAGGGTTCTCAGAAGAGAGTGCTGTAACGTACCTTTGTGGAAAGCCCGGCACATTAGGGTATCGGCATTTGAATGGCCTGTGGTTTTATAGCAGGGAGGATCATTGGCTTTAGGAGATTGTACAGCCTGGAGATCAACAACTCTGTTGTTTTTCTACTTTCTAGACCTCATATCATGGACTCACACACTTATAACACATCCCAGGAGGGCATTTAAATTTTAAAGCAACAATTAAAAAATAGCAGTCATCAATCAAAGGTGTTCTTAAACAACAGATGCTCTGGGAAGGACATTTAGCAACATCCTCTTGTTTGTTTATTTTAATCCTGAAATTTTCCAAAGTGGGTAAGTCTCTCCCTCTGTAAGAAGAAAGAGTTAAGGCAATCTGAAACCAGGCATAAAGATGAGAGAGAGAGAGAGAGAGAGAGAGAGAGAGAGAGAGAGAGAGAGAGAGAGATACACACACGGCGGTTACATAAAGAGGGCGCCTCGGCTGGTCTCTCTGACTTTCTTGCTGGCTTCAAAGCGGCGCAAAGTACCTGACATCCTATTTATTTATTTATTTCTTACAACAAGGAGTGTAACAGTCAATAACTCATATCTAAACCATATAAGCAAGATCATGACATGAATGAAAGTGACAATAAATATGATTGCACGCCCAGTTGATATACATTGATAGTTACACATAAAAAGGTAGGGGGGAGGGCAGGCAGGGTGGCTTTCTTTTTTGAGAGCCTTCTGTGGTCTCTCCTTTACAAAAATAAATAGCTTCAAGATGTGACTGTTGACTGAATATGTAATTACTTGCTTCTTCAAATGTATACAAAAGTAGTAAGCAGCTTCTTTGTTGACTGGTGCGTGGTGCAGAGCCCCGTAGACAAAGCACCTGACAAGTGCTGTTCGACCTTTGGGTCTTCCAGGTTGCTCTGGCAAAGAGTCACCTTATTGCAAAGCTGCTAATTGCATGATTTGAGCTGTGAGACACCTTTTAAGAGATTTATGGATTGTGCATACAAATATCAAAAGAGCTGTGGGTTTTTTTTGTTTTGTTTTGTTTTTTTTCAGCAGTGTGTAACAGTTTTTAGTTTTTTTTTTTTTTTTCTATCAGCTCAGATAAGGAAATTTCAGCTTGTATATGTGGACATATATTTTTCTCATCTCTCCTTTTTCGTCCTTCTCTTTTTTTTTTCTTTGATCGTGAATGCTTATTTACTTTGAAAATGGGGTTTGTCAAAATGTGTTTTCTAATCAAGTATGAGTTTCTGCTGATCTTGGTTTATAAAATGCAGGATCAAAACATAAAGGAATAGGCAATAATCTGGGCCAAGGAGAGTTTATTTTTTAAGGTTTTTATTGAAAGAAGGCCTATCAGGGCACTTAGCCTGTGCATTGTGGAAAGTGTTTAATTTTAGTCTCCTAGTTAAAACCTACTGAGGCAGTAGGTCAAAGTGGGTGGGCATGAATGAGGCCTGGTTCAGATGTGCACCAAATGGTTTGCTCCTTGTTAATATCTGCCCAAGTATGGTGACGCCCAGCAATGGTATTGGTAAAGATAACATTCTCAGGGTGTAACATGTGTACAGAATACATATTTTGGTTTTTAAACTTTTATGTCCCCACATTTAATGTTTAGAGATTTTTGGAAAGATATCTGAAGTTTGGTGTGTTGCATCTAGGATAATGTTTTACAGATAGTTTATAAAATAATGTAAATTGAAAGTAGAAGAATCCTTGTCCCCTGTGCTAAGAGGGGCAATGATATATACACATAGTCAGTTTGGGATTGGAAGGTTAAAAAAAAAAAAGACTTAGCTCTGTCTTATTCTTCAGCCTGAGTGCCAGAAGGCTTGGGGGACGGAGGGTGTCTCCTGGGATGGGTTGTGCAGAGGACACTGGGGTTCCACAGCAGGACCGCTTCTGCTCAGGCCCCCAGGCCCCTCGGGCTAGGTGCCAGCCTGTCTTCCACGTGGAGACCGAGAGGGTCTGTAAAGTTGAGTTTTTTTTTTTTTTTATTTTATTTTTCTTCTTCATCTCCCTGTCTTGATACTGAGCTGGTAAAAAGATGGCATGGGTGATCTGTTCACAGGGTTCCTTCCTTGTTTGGGAACTTTTTCTGTTGTTACTCTTCAGCCCCTTTGCATGGAAGGAGCTTGTGCCTGGAGCACGGTCGAGGTCATTTGAGACTGGAGGGTGTGTGTGTGTGTGTGTGTGTGTGTGTGTGTTCTAATCTGAAGTTCACGTGTGGTGCATTTGGCTCACCTGGGCAGAACCCGAGGAGGAGCTTAGTAATTGCATTCATTTGCTTTAAGGCTTTTTGGTTTTTGCAAATGAGTGTAGCTGAAAGTCTCAGAAGTGAATAGGAAGACTGGATATCTCATCAACCTTTTAGAACTTTAAAACACACACACACACACACACACACACACACACACACACACACACACAGGCATGATATCCAAGGTAGGCAGCTCTGTCTGAATTACAGTTGATTGATGGGTATTTAAGTCAGAAATTACTGTGAGGATATTTAAAAAAGAAGAATCCGCATGTCATCTTACTTCAGAGTGTGGGTAAGTTATTATTTTGATCTTTTTTTTCTTCTCAAAAATATATGCTAAGATAAAAGAATGGCAGCAAAAGGCTCGAGTGGCAAATTTCAGACAGCACCGAGAGCAAAGTCAGTGTCAGCGTGGCTTCTGGCTGCAGGTTCACTCTGAGAACACAGAGACTTAATGCAGAGTTTTGGATCATTTACCAACCCATTTTCTTTTTTTTAAAGAACCGTTCGTTCCTTGAGCTGAGTTTTGCATATGTGCATACGTGGTGGTGGTGGGTGGGTGGGATGGCAGAGAAGGAGAAAAAGAAAGTCAAACAGGTTGCATTTTTCAAAAGAAAAAAAAAAAAAGAAAGAAAAAGAGAAAAAAAAAAGACAAGAAAAGACCCAGAATATATTTTTAAACATTTCTTGATTTTAACATTTATTTCTGCGTCAAAACTGTGCAGGTTTAAAAACTCGAAAAAGATCTAAAACAACGAGGTGCCACTTACTAAGAAGAGTATTTATAGATAGCAGTGAATAGTTGCAATTGTTGTGAGTAGTTTTTAATTTTAGAGTATAATAGCTATATATGGCGCTTTGCAGCCAGCTTCCCTCTGCGCATAATCTGTACTGAAGTTAAGTGAAACAATTGGAGGAGGTTAGAAGAGTATTTTTTGCTCCCTTAACACTCTTTCGTTCTTCCCTTCCCTTTCCTTGCTGCCTTCCATTAACTCCCCCATCAAGGAACTGTGGGGTGTGTTTTTAAGTCTACTACTGTATTGCTTTTTTTTTTTTAAAACCCTCTCTTATTATTCTTGTCTGTCTCTTCTTTTTAATGTAGCAATTTCATCGTAGGACTTCTGCTCCTCTCTTCTCCCCTTCAAAGCAAGAGAGAACAATTTGCATGTCCGGGTGTGTGTTGCTGGGAGGGGGTGTTGGAGCCACTCTGGGAGGAAGCTGTGCATTATAGGAAAAGAATTCTGAGCTTATTAGTCCTGGAGCGAAAGACTGTGATCACCTTAGACAGTTGAGCGCAACCTCCGATTGGATTTCTGTTGGACTTGGGGCAGGAGTAAGTTTTTGTAGAAACTCATCTATAGCAGGCAAATGCAAAAAACTTTTTTCTTGGTAGTAAGAGGATTCACGATTTTTTTATTTTTTTATTTTTTGGTATTGACGAAATGAAGGAAGTGACAAGCCAGTTTTGGGTGCAGGAGGTCATGCTAGAGGTGCTGTGGTCAGTCTGTGTTATTCGCAATAATGCGCCTACAAGCTGTAGACGTGTAGATGGTGCGTCTCTGAGAATCCGGACGCAAGTTGAGCTTGTGGTGAGGAAGGTCCCTTCTCTCCAGGCACCTCTGCGCGCCCCATTTTAGAAGCGGGTCTCAGAAGGGTTGAGGCGTTTGGGAAGTGGGGAGGGAGGCAGGTGCTGAGGGGGCCGATTTAGAGCCATCAGGAGCATTTTGGAAATGTATCATTTGTTCTGTCAGGTAGAGATGTCTGTGGGGCTGGACATGGGAGAGGTCCCTGTGACAGTCAGGAGAGGAGGGGCCCTGTGACAGGGGAAGGACAGAGAGGAGCCGTGTCGAGGTGGGGTGCGGAGGGCCCAGGGCACGTCACCCACTGGTGTGGTCACCCATCTCTGGTGCTGGGATTCCTATGAACTTTTGCCACCTGTTCTGTTGACATCGGTGAATTATTTGATGTTGTTGGCAAAATTGCAGAAATGTCCTCAAACAAGCAGGCCAACTCAAACCTAGATATTGGATATAGGTAAATAGGAAGGCACTTTAATTTTTATTTTTAAAAAGCCTAACTCTGGCTTCTTTTGAGACATGGTTTCCTTGCATGCTTTAAGAAAGCTTGTCCTTAATTTTGGTTGCGAACATCTTTTAGGTAGAAGCTGTTATGTTTGAACTTGGTGAAACAGATGTAAATATATGTTTATTGCTTTTCCTCAAAAAAAAAAAAAATTACTCAAAGCACCATGTGATAGGCTGGGTGCAGTAGGACACACCTGTAATCCTTGTACTTGGGAGGCTGAGACAGGAGGATTGAGGGTCCGAGGCCAGCCTCAGCTACTTAGAAAGACCCTCAGCAAATTAGGGAAATCTGTTTCAAAATAAAAAATAAAAAGGGCTGGGGTATAGTTTGATGGTGGAACGTCCCTGGGTTTTATTCCAAATACCACAAAAACAAAACAAAACAATACCATGTGATAGAGGCGGTATCCCAGGTCGAGCTTCGAAGACACAAAAGCCTTCTTATAACCTGGAGAAGCAGGTGTCCATGTTAGCCTGGGTTGGAGGAGTATATTAATCTGGCTGCATATCTGCCCCTTACTTGAGACAGGCTGGTGAGATTTAGGGAATGCAGTATTTGATACATAAAATAAATGGAGGATCAATGAATTGTTTGCAAGGCACTTTGAGCTCCCTGGGCTATATAAATAAAAGATGCCGCATTTTATATAATAAATGATCCCCAAACTCGCACGCTACTCCATTGCACGGGGTGTAGTTGCATTAACTCTTTCTGGCCAAGCAAACATATGTCTGCGGATGGGGTAACCAGAATCTGGTCTCACAGGAGGAAAATTCTGTCTGCAGCTTTACCCCGTCTTCATTGCAGACAAGCCACTTTTCAGAACTTGGTAGAGTGACTCCCAGGAAAAACAAAAAAGAGTATAGGTATAGATGGTCACAAGATTATAATACCTGTCTCCTCTATGGCAGAATAAGGTCAGTAGTGACTCACCAGAAGATCTGCTTACTCCTGACAGCGCTCTTTCAGCTTCTCAATTATTAGTGGAAATTAAGATCACAACGGGTGGAAAAATTCATCCTTTGGGCTTAGCTTATAGTTTCACCCATGTCTCCCCCTGAAACTTTTCTCATGAAATGAGTGTTGGGGTGGGGATGCCAGTTATAAACTTAACCACTAAGCAGTTTTAAGAGGATAGGCAAATTGCTTCCATAATTTTAGAAGAAGCTATAATAGTAGGGGTTGAGACCTTGGCACCCGAGTTAGAGTTCCTGGCCTTATATCCCAGGTACTGCTCAGCAGTGTGACTTTGTTCTGGTTCTTAAACCTCTCTGTGCCTTATTTTCCTCATCTGTAAAATGAAGATAATCGTAAGACCTATCTTACAGGGTTGTTTGAGGATTAAATGAGGTAATATATGTAAATTACAGGGCTTGGCATAAACAGTCAATAGCTGTTAGCTTTTATTATTTCTATCCTTGTTTTCTTACATGAAAAAGAGGCTCACGCCAGATGGTCCCTGAAGACTGAGCCAATTCCAAGACTCTGTGATTCCACGTCGCAAAGAGAGGGAAAAAAAATGCTGAATTTAAGCTTTGCTTTCTTTTGTTTCCCTCGCCATTCTCTTAAAGTGAAAATTAGCTGTATCTGGCCAGAAGACTGGGTCTGGGGTGAAGAGGAGGGGAAAGAGAATGTGGAAGAGCAGACACAAAGGTCTGTCATTATCCACAAGCTGGAGAGCAACCACCTGAACGGTGAGGGTCGCCTGCCCACACCAGTGAGGGCGTTTCTTAGCGTCAGCAACGGGGGCCGCGTGTGGTCACAGCCACAGACATTTCTCCCTGGCATCCTGGAAACCCAGCCATTCAGCCTGCAAGGCTTAAGCAGGGAAAGTAGCAGGGAGCAAATTTAGGGAAACCTGACCTTTTCCTGGCATCCTAATAAGTTTCTTATTTAGGGAAAATTTTGTCTTCGTCATGAGGGCAGCTTTGATGCATAGCAGATTTATGGTTCAGGCCAGGCATGGTGGTGCACACTTGTAATCTCAGTACTGGGGAGGCTGAGGCAGAAGGATCACAGGTTCACAGCCAGCCTCAGCAACTTAGTGAGGCCCTCTGCAACTTAGTGAGACCCTGTTTCAAAATAAAAAGTAAAATAGGGCTGGGGATGTAGCTCACAGGTGGAATCTCCTGGGTTCCATCCCCAGTACTGAAACCAAATATACACATACACACACACACACACACACACACACACGCGCCCATACACGCACATGCACACACACACACACACACAAACAACAACAACAACAACAAAACAAACAAAAAACTGTAGCTCAGTTCAGGTGAGGTGGAACATGCTTAAATCCCAATCTTGGGAGGCTGAGACAGGAGGATCATAGGTTCACAGCCCGACTCAGCAACTTAGTGAGGCCCTGCTTCAAAATAAAAAAGGGCTGGATGGGAAGCTCAGAGACAGAAACTATGGTTCAGTGGTTTTTAGAATATTCACAAAGTTGTGTACCCATCACATAACCTAATCCCAGAGCATGTCACCCCCTCCCCACCTCGAACCCTGCACCTGTTGCCCCTCAGCCCACACCCAGCCCCTGCACACCACCACAGTCCTGCATCCGTCTCTGTGGCCTTGCCTCTTCTGGGCATTTCACATAAATAGAATCTTGCCACACGTGGAGTTCTGTGGCTCGTTCTGCTTAGCATGTCTCAACGTGCCCGGAACTGCACCTTCTGCCTTTTCATATCTGGGTAATATGCCACTGCATGGATATACCACCGTTTGTTTATTAACCAGCGGATGCTTAGGTTGTTTCCACATGGGGCTATTAAGACTAATGCTGCTGTGGACACGGGCGCGCAGGTTTTTAGTGTGTGGACATATGTTTTCTCTGGATCTAGGAGTGGATCAGATGGTAACTCTAGGTTTGGATTTTGAGGAGCTGCTGCAGTTTTCCAGGCTGATTTTGATACATGCATCCCCCCCTTTTTAAACTGCCTTATTAAGGCACAATTAATATACAAAAAGAACCTCTGCACATTTAATACGTGGTGGTATGCGTGTTCTTAACATGTTGTGACACTCAAGTTTGGTTTCAGCATGCCTGGGTTCCGTTTTCTTGCTTCTTCTCTGTTCGGTGACCTCTCTTTCCAAGTGCAGGACACCGGGGTGGTTTTGATCGCCTTTGGTCACCATTCCCTCTAGGGAAAAGCACACGAGGGGAGATTTCAACTTGAGGCGTGCGCGGCCAGCATCGACCTGAAGCCCCAGCGTCGCAAAGAGGAAAAAGTTCACCAAAGCAGCGACTCTAAGTGGAATGGCAGGGGTCAGGTTCCTGCAGAGGAAGACTCTTGAAGAGCGCACAGAGCCTTCCACGGGGCAGTGTGGCGTGGCCGCGAGTGGGCCTGATTCCACCAGTCCACGCCACCTCCAGCTCTCAGTGCAGCACGAGCCAGCTGACTCTCAACAGAGCACGGGTTTTCTTATCTGGATAATCAAAGTAAAGCTACCTCCTATGCAGGGTGGCTCGCAGGACCAAGCAAGATGACTCGGAGAAGCACAGAGCTCAGGCGTCCGCTCGGTCAGCCGCGCCTGTGGGTATTTTTCTGGAACCACTTGTGAGACCGTTGTCTGCCTTTCTCATTTCTTGGACCCTGTGTTTTCAGGTTGTGCTTTCTATGCGCTCTGCCCAGGAGTTTGGTGGCTGGCTAAAATGCTTGCCAACCCTGCTTTTACATGAAATAGTTGTCTATGTGAGGAAAAAAAAGAAAGAAAGAAAAAGGGAAGTGTTGGGTGAAGCTCAGCAAAAGACACCCCAAGTGCCCCACACCCTCCTCTGAGCCTCAGAGTTTTTCCATAGAAGATCCATGTTCAGCAAGCCCATATGGAATTTTAGATTTAATGACTTAAATTTTCTAGTAGCAGCCAGGCATGGTGGCCCACACTTGTGATCCCAGTACTTGGGAGGCTGAGACAGGAGGATTGCAGGTTCGGGGCCAGCCTCAGCAACCTAGCAAGTCCCTCTGCATCCTGTTTCAAAATGAAATATAAAATAGGGCTGGCATAGCTCAGAGGTAGAAAGCCCTTGGGCTCAATCCACACACATAACACACACCCAGACACACACACATTTCTAGTAGCCCCACTTAAAAAGAAACGAAAAGAAACAAGTAGAGTTCATTTGAATCAGACATTGAATTTTACCTAAACATATCTCAAGTGTTTCAACATGCAGTCACCATAAACATTGTCAAAAAGATAGTTTGCAAAGTCCTAAGGCTGCATGTGACGGTCTGCATGTGACATTCACTACACACCTGAATTCAGGCTGGCTGCATTTCAAGTGCCCACCTGCCACGTGGGGCTCGGCACCACCATTTTGGAGTGGCCTCACTGTGGTTGCTCTGACATGAATCTTTGTTTTGCTCCTTTTTGGCGTCTTTTTTTCCTTCCGTACTCAAGCTTGACCTGGCGGTCTGCCACGGGTGAACTTGTCTCCTGACTGGCAGCCCTGCTCCAGGGTCGGGCATTCTGAGTATCCCTTGTGCCCAGTTGCCGGACGCTGGTATGGAGAGATCCTCCTCTTGCCTTTTGTAGAGGGCTTTTTTAAATTCTTTCTTTGCGGCGGCCGGGCGTGATGGCGCAGGTTTGTAATTCCTGTACCTGGGAGGCTGAGACAGGAGGGTCGCAGGTTCGCAGCCAGCCTCAGCTACTTAGTGAGACCCTCCGCAACTTAGGGAGACCCTGTTTCAAAATAAAGAATAAAAAAACAGGGCCGAGGGTGTAGCTCGGAGGTAGAATATCCCTGGGTTCAACCCCCAGAAAAGCAAAAACAAACAAAAAACACACTAAAAACCCCTGTCTTCCATAACTTCTGATTAGATGCGCTGTTCCCTTATCCTTAACACAATCTGGAATTCGCTCTAAAACAGACTGAGTGTAGGAGCCGCCTTGTTTTAGGGTGCTGGTGCCGCTGCCTCCTGGCCTGTTACTCGAGAACACCGCTTAACCTCTGGCTTCTGGTCTCCATGTCCATGCAGTGCTGTGATTCCAGAGAGCCACTGATCTGACCCCACATTCATCGGGTCACAAGGTCTCTGGTGAAGCCTGGGGTCTTAGGAGGACACGCAGGTTGAGCATTTGTAAGAGAACATTCTCTTCCACTGTTCTGCTCTGATTGGTCTATGCACACGTGTGTTTTTGTAGACCATCTCTGATTGGCCTATGTGCCTCTGTGTCTCTTGTAAACCATCTCTGATTGGTCTGTGTATCCCTGTGTCTTTTGTAGATCATTTCTGATTGGTGTGTGCACCCCTGTGTCTTTTGTAGATCATCTCTGATTGGTCTATGAACCCCGTGTCTTTTGTAGGCTACTTCTGATTGGTCTATGCACCCTGTGTCTTTTGTAGGCCATCTCTGATTGGTCTATGCACCCTGTGTCTTTTGGAGGCCCTAGCTCACCTGGTCGTGGTGGTGTCAGAGGGGGACATTGGTGACATCTGAGAAATGTCATCATTGCAGCCTAGCATGGCAGGGGGGACGCGGTGTGGAGGCCTGTCCCAGTTTAACCCACCTATCCACTTGGTGATTGAATGCAAATAATATGCCCCTACTGTGTGTTGGCAGCCAGTGGCGCCTGGACTGGGAATCTGTAGAATTCCTAGGGCTGTTCTGAGTCACAGTGGGAAGCTTGGGCTTGGCTTCACTGCGGGGTCTCTAGGAGTCACCTGGTTACTGACCATTTGCCTCTGCTGCAATGCCTAGATAATTTGTTCCCACCTACCTGACAATAGGGTTTCTGGAGGCTTACAGTGAGAATATCTAAGAGCTGCTTGCATTCCCAGTGCAAGTGTGGCTAGCAAGCGCCAGCGGAAAGCTTACCTATTTGTCTTGCTGTGAGACCCACTGTATCTGCCAGTAGGTCAAAAGAATAAGTAACTTCACCTAGTGGCCTGCGCTGGTCGCTGGTGGGTGGGGAGAGAGGGCAGCCGGGTTTTCTCTCAGGGCCTGAGCTGATTGGAGCCCTCAAGTTTGTCACTGTGAGAGAATGCTCCTAATTGCCATTGTTAATACAATTAAAACTTTGCATTTCGCTTTTGTCCCCAACAAAGAGAGCAGCTCTGAGACTCTAATGATGAGCCCAGCCTACATCCACTCTGAAAGGAACTCCATGGATCTGGGGTGTAGACGTTAATTTCCTTTCTACACAATTTGCATGCAGAGGCTCTGGGGCCTGGCACCCTGTGTACATTAATAAACATTTAAAAACAAAGAGCGGGCAACACAGGCGCGGCTTTCCTTTGTGTGGCCGCCTAGCTAGGGTGCCGGTAATCCCTAACCCCGTTCAGGGAAATGCCCGGGTGGGTGCGGGCGGGTGGTGGCGCTGGGCACTGCGCGCCTGCTGGAAAGGCCCCGAGGAGCAAGTGTGTCCTGCCAGGAATAAATTAAACCGACTTCACCCTGAGGCCAATTAAGGGAGGAGAGGAAAAGAAAGAGAAAGAAAAGAAAGGCCAGACCCCAACAACAACAATAACCAAAAAAAAAAAAAAAAAAACCAGAGTTGAGAGAGGTTGTTTGCCCAGACCAGGTAGGAAAGGCTCTGAGTGGTCTGGACCGGCGTGAAGCCGATGTGTCTCCCAAAGAAAACTTTCCAACCTACAGACAGCGGAGGAGCAGGGCCGGCTGGGGCTGGGGCTGAGCCTGGACGAGCAGAGGCGCCTGGGACTCGCTGGCGGGTTGTGCCCCAGCAGCCCTGCAGCGCGGGCCCGGGGAGGCCGCGGAGATTCGCAGCACAGGGACCCGGGCAGCGCGGCCTCTGCGCCCGGCCTCCGCGCCCCGGGCCTCCAGCCAGCCCCTGCGCTCCACGCCGCGCAGGACGACCCGGGAGCGGCTCCGGGCGTGCGCCGGCGGGTGCAGGGGTCCGCGGGTCTCTCCCTCGGGCCCCGCTCCCTTCTGTCCACCGGCGATGGCCAAGGACCGCAGCCACGGGGAGAGCCCTGGGGCGGCCACACTTCTATCAACACCCGTGGCGCGGCTCGGGCTCTGGGGCTTGGACGCAGCTGCAGCGGGGCTGTCCCCGGGGAGCCGGGCCTGTCCGCGCCTCCCTGGCCTCAGCGGAGTCGCCCCCAGCGCGGGAGGTTTGCAGCGGGTCTGCGGAGGCTGCGCGGGCGCCCGGGTGTCGCGCCCACGCACGCACGCACTTGGAGGTACCCTGCAGTCCTCGCTTGGCTCGGGCCTTGACCCAACTCTCCAGTAAAGACGCCCGTTGTTGCTGTAGGGTATCGCCCTGGATTAAATAATGTAATCCGAAGTTGCTGCGGAAACCCACCCTTCCTCCCTCTATCAGCTCCTCCAGGGAGCGCGTCATCTTCCCCTGGGGAGGGTTTTAACCCTGAGAACCTTGGCGGACTTGAAACCACGTTGGCGATTTGTTTTTGTTAGGCTTGGTCTGATTTCTTGAACGCTGGAAGAAGGTTTGGGGCCTTCCAACACACTCGTTCCTTGGCTCCTCTTGTGGCAGAGAATGTAGAAACCCTGGTGCCTGGGTTTTGCCTGTCTTGAGAAAATAGAGAATCGATTTGGGTAGTCGGGCCCAGCAGCCCCCAGCAGCCGCCTCCCTTCCACGCCCAGCCTGCTGGGCCCAGGCAGGAAGGGGCTGTCGACGGCTGGGGCCCACTCCTTTTATTTTTCTTCTTAGAAAGTTGTGCTGGGAGAGACGCTCTTGGTGTGTGATTATTATTCTTAAATGGATTCTCTTGCTTTCCCACTACTGCCTGCCGTGTTACAGGCTCAAGAAGGACCTGAGGACCACCTGGTCCCACCACAGACCCTCCAGAAACTTTCTGTTGCATGAGCTTGGGAGATAAGAGTAGGCAGGAAAGTTGAATTCCCTCATTACTTGAAAAAAAAAAATCTGTGAATTAGTTCTCTCTATACATGTCCAGGAGTCCGGTCGCTGGTCCTCCAGCTGAAAAACCAGCCCGTTATTAACTTCTCAGAATGCGGTTCTCCTCCTGGGGCCCCGGGGAGAGGATGGAAGGGTTATTATGTGGGTGGAGAGTTCACTCTTAGTCTGGCGGTTACAGATGTTGTGGCTGAAGGATAAGGGCCGCACAAATCCTAGTGGCTGCGGTGAGCATGAAGGAGCCAGGTGAATGACTGCCTTTCTGTCTGCGCCCAGGGCCCTTTCTGGTGTCTCAGGCTGGGAGTTCTGGTAACTTCCTAGCCGGCTTGCCTGGCTGCAGCTAAGCAGAGAAGCCACTGCAGTGCCTTGCATTTGCAGAGCTTGGCCGTCTGGTTGAGACCCCACAGGAACCAGTCTCCTCCTCCCCGAATGCTGCCCCAAAGTGGGGGCCTCCGAAGCTTACCTGCTTCCCAGTGAGTTTCACCTGGAGCATCACCTGTCGAGAGATGGAGGGGGAGCGCTAGTCCTGTACACTGAGCAGTGGAAACACCGGCAGGGAACCCCTGCCTGCCTGGGTTCACGTTTTCATCCTAGCAACACTTTGGCTCTAGACTTCCTAAAGGGCATGATGGGACTGGAGAGCCCAGATTCAGTTTGGGTCTCGTCATTGCTTTAATCATTAGCAAATGTTTGTGAAACTTCTCCCGTGCGTGCGTGCGTGTACGTGCAGCTCATGAACGAGACCCGGGGACACACATGCAGGAGCCCACAGCCCAGCCAGGGGCCTGAGTCACCATCACCATCACTGTGCCCAGGGCAGGTCCTTGGGGCCGGGGCCTGGCTGTGAAGGTCGCTGCAAACCAGGCTTCCTTGGGGGCTGGTGACTCAGGCAGAAGCCGGGGTCCTCCCGTCAGAGGGTGGCCGCTCTGTGCGTATGCAGCTGACCTTGTGTGAGGCTGGCCTTCTCCCCTGTCACTAAGCACTGGAACCCGGTGGGCATCTCACTTTCCTCCTTTCCCTTTTGTTCCCGCCCTCCCCCGCCCCTCCCCCATGGCTATTTGCCAAACCTGTGACCTGAGACCACTTGGCATTTCCCCGGGATGGCTGGAATTTACCACCAGCCGAGGAGGCATTCTGTGACATTTGCTCACCTGGACCGCTTAAGCTCCATGGTCTGCGGCTGCCTGGGAGGAAGCTGAAATTTACCTCTGTGCTCCGGGGCTCCTGCCAGCAGGCAGACAAACAGCGATGCTGCCGAGTTAGGATTAATTTTTATCAGGGTGCACGTGTATGGTTACAGAGATACACACACGCCTTTATTGTGTGTTCAGTAGGTGCAGGCGGGTGATTTGTGCGTTATCCGGCATTCTCTGGTCATTATTTTAATAAGTGAAATTTTCATGGTTATCTTCATCTTTCTCGTTCACACCGCCCCCTTCCCGGGCCATCTGGCTTCTTCCTGTCCCCTGCCGGTGGAGGGTACTGGGTTAGCCCCTCATTCCAGGAGGCCTGCTGCCTTTAAACCACCCAGTTAGAGGTCCGGCCAGCCCTGGGGCTTCCCTGCCTCTCAGAACCACAGACACAGTCTGCCTGTCCTTGCTGTCGGCCCAGGGAGGGAAGCAGGCGGTGGAGACTTCAAGCAGTTGCTCAGGACGTTTTCCTACGCGTGATTGGAAGGGGAGCAAGCTCAGCCCTCCTGAGAGATGGCCGCTGGGCCGTCCTGGAAGGGAGCCAGCGGGAGCAGTCGGAAGTGATGTCCTCACTTCCCATGCACACCAGGGACAGTTAGTCAGCACTAACAGGGCTGCCGCTCCTGCTCAGTCCCCGAGACGAGGGCACGGAGACAGGGAGCTAGCAGAGTTCCTGGGTCACAGCTGCTCCCAGGCTAAGTCCGGACCGGGCTCACTTAGTCCATTTTACCAAGTTGATTTTTCTACAAAAATTCTCCTTCCCCTGGAATGATGGGCCTTCGCAGTGTGCCTCTTGCAGGAAAGGCCAGTAGAACCCTACTCGTTTGCCCATATAACAAGTGGGTCGTCTCTCTCTGGTTCCCTGTGTCTTTGGGCCAGAGACGTAACCATCCCGGCTGTGACTGGCAGGAAGCGGGAGCAGGAGAGGAAGCCCAGGCCCACCTCGACCCATTTCCAGCTTTCTTTGTCCTCTGTCTGTTTTCTTCT
The DNA here is from genome assembly GCA_004027655.1 of Graphiurus murinus. Taxonomy (NCBI): domain Eukaryota; kingdom Metazoa; phylum Chordata; class Mammalia; order Rodentia; family Gliridae; genus Graphiurus; species Graphiurus murinus. The sequence goes on from PVLC010017742.1 coordinate 32,153, forward strand.
CAGAATCCACCTGATTTCTTCCAGAACAGGGGGAGCATGACTCATTTCTACAAGTGCTCTAAATCCGAGCCACCCTTGCTCTCTCTGTAGCCTTTTCTAGATCCTTCTCAGAAGCCTGCCATTTTGGTAGGCAGCTGAAGCTGGGTATGGGCTTCTCCTGCACCCCTCCTTTCCTCTCCTGCCCTACTGGGTCCCGTCTCCTGAGGTGAACACCCAGAGCCGGGCTGTCGAGGGATGCTAAGGTGTGCAGATGGAGTCTCTCTGGTGAGTCCCCGGTCTTACCTGTCTGCTCACAGAGTCTCCGTCCTCTACAAGAGCAGCCGGGGCAGAGGTGGAATCCAGGTGCTAGAAGGTGAAAAATAATAATAATTAAAAAGTCATTAAAAGCACCCGTGTTTAAATTTGTTATTTAGAAAGCAGCTCAACACCCAGAAGACCTTAATAAAGGAAACTTTACCAAAGAAAAAGAAAACAAATTTACCCTTCATCCTACAACCCGAGCTCAATAAGTATTTTCGACTTTTTCTTTTTTTCCCTGTGTTTATATTTTCTCCCTGTCATTTTCCTTATGGCCTTGTGAAACTTCCATTTCTTGGAGATGATTACATGCTCAGGGATGAAATTCTCTTCTTTTTATAAGCAGAGCCAGTTTTGTATCTTCATTTGTTCATTCATTCATTCGTTCATTGTTCATCTCATGTCAAAGAGGAGCTTAAGCAGCTTGCCAAAAACATGCAGTCGATACGTGGTGGCACACGCTTGTAATCCTAGCATTTGGGAGGCTGAGACCAGAGGATCCAAGTTCAAGGTCAGCCTCAGCTACCTAGTGAGGCCCTCTGCAACTTAGTGAGACCCTGTTTCAAAATAAAGAATAAAAATAGGGCTGGGGATATAGTTCAGAGGTAGAATGCCCCTGGGTTCTATCCCCAGTACTGCAAAAAAAAAAACAAGAAAAAAAAAAAAAAAAAACAAGGGGATTTACCTAAAAAACGAGAAAATCCAGGTAGACCAGTACAATAAAAATGCAGGAGAATGCTAGTGTGTGTTGGTACACATGAGACCCGCTCTTACTGTAAAATCCATGCCCTTTTGCTAATAGGGAAACAGCGCCTGTCTCTTTGGATCAAGCTAGACTAGGACTAGTTCACTCCCACCCTGGAGAAGCTGGCTACAGTTGTCACCCTGTGCTTCCTAGTAGCAAAAGCAAAAAAAGA
>PVLC010017743.1:0-33153 GCA_004027655.1 Graphiurus murinus
ATATATATGGAAAGGTAGATATATAGAGATATAGATATACTCATATTTATATGTAGCATGGTAAATCTTTTAAATTGGTAAAATAATAAAAAGCCTTGTAATCACCCAAATAGAGGACTATGAGGACTATTTTTAATAACATTGGACAAAAAAAAAACTTATCCTAAAAGAATTTCTTGTGTAAACAATCTGCTGATCCAAAGCAGCATACTGGCTACTCTTCTCAATTCATGCATTAAATAAATTTTTACTTTTGGTCATGATCTATTGGTTTTAGATTTGGGTTTTAATAAACAAAGAGAAAGTGTTGGGAAGCATGATTTGGGCACTTGCTGAATGTAGAAGAAAACACATGTTTTCTATTTTTCTTGGAAAAAAATATGTTCCTATCTTCTAGGAAAAGAATGATTGTTTTTGGCTATAGCAATAAGAAACCATCTGTGTCAGTTTTAAACCCAGCATATTTGATCATGGCAACTCCCTTCAGCTGCATACTTCTTAAAATCAGTCAGGAAGCAGCAGTCTCTTTGTACTGCCCAGATTTCTAAAAGTCAGCCAATCAGAAATAATTTCTTCATTATGTGTTCTTCATATTTAAAATTCAACCAATCCCTCAACCCCTCACTTCTCAAAGTTTCCCAATCCTTGAGAGCTCCACTTCCTTAAACATTATATAAGAACAGCTCTCTGCTTTCCTCCCTTGCTGTATTCCTAGGAAAAGACTGATTGCTGAAACAGGAAATAAAGCTTTCAATCCAGGCAGTGAATGATGGTTTCTTACTTTCTACACCTTTTAATGGAAATATAACAAAATAGGTTCCTACTTTCAATACCATACTCTACAAGAAATAAAGTATAGGTTCCCAGAAGGAATCCACTTATACCTATATTACTTCCTGCATCATTTATCATAATTTACTGTGCATTATAAGCTCTGAGTAAATCAATCATTGAAATGTATTTGAGATGTAAAGTATTTTAGGCTTTATACAACCCAGTGATGCCTAAACTTTGGATTTTAGCAGTAGAAATTTTATTAAAAGGAAATTGAACACTGACCTCAAATCAAAACAAAACAAACAATTAAGAAGCAGCATAACTGTTCTGGGGAAAGCCATGGAAGGGAAATTTGTCCCTCTCCCATTAATTTCTCTTATGTATGCACTTTACCACAACCAGAGATCTCTATGGGATCCCCTTATATGAGCTGAAATATTTCTAAATAGATTTTAATGCTTATCTGTTTCTATGTCCTCAAATTACGGATGAGAACAGGGAAGCCTCAATGACTTCTTCAAAAACACATTAATTACATGCAAATACAAATCTTCTCTCCTGCAACTTACTGAATATCCCTGTTGTAAGATTCTTTACGTTACGGCCTCCTAAAATACAGCATCATTTCCCATCATGTGGATTTATTACTCTATGTGAAGTTAGTTATCATTTGTATTATCATATAATATCTATAAGCAATCACCCTACATAGAATTTTTAATGATCATAGATAAAGAAAAGAAAAAGATCCATAGCTGAGCCCTGGGTCACTCCAACTTTACTAATTTGTGAGAACTTAGGAAAGTATAAAGGAGACTGAAAAGGAACAGTCAGGGAAGTAAGAAGAAAATCAGGAGGATGAATCTTAAAAGTTGAATGAAAGACTTTCGGGGGGTGGGGTGAGAGGGTATCTGTTTTTTAATGGAAGAGTGTGTGACTGTATCAAATAAGGCTTAGGAACCATTGAAAATTATACTCAAATATGCAATGAATGCAATAAACTGAAGTTCATTTATGGGCTTGACAAAAGCACATTGGATGGTCTGATTAAAGGTAATGAGAGCATAAGTGGTTCTTTCAGGGAGTTAGGGGTATTGATTTGTCAAGTTTAAGTAATCTTGTCTTATATAATATTGTACAAGTCTCTTTTGAATGATCTTAAATAGTGCTTTATAATTGCTTTTAATTGGATATATACAAACATATTTTAAGTTAGTTTGCCAAGCTATATTTGGTTCATGACTTGATGTGGGTTTACTCCTAAATAAATTGTATTTCTGTTCTTAAATTGCTGAATATAAATAACTCTTCTAGGTGTTACTAAGTACAGGTGTATAGCAAAATAGAAATAAACAGATTGAAAGCAACCTCCTCGTTCTTCAGCTGGGGAGATAGCTAATGGCATGCCTAACAAATGGCATTCCAGTGCTTTCACACTATGACCCCAGCAGTCGTTCACATAATGCCTGCAGATTTAATACTACCAAGGCTGGGTGATTTTTTTTCTCTCCCAGCTAAGCACACAAAATGTGTGACTTCTCATTAGATGTTGTAGTTTTAAAGCAGCGTTTCTATTATGCAAGGCAGGATTTCATAATTGTGTTTCTAATAGCAACAGCAGCCACTTTCTGATGTTGGCGCTGATCTGTGGTCGGTTCATATCCCACTGGCTAATGGTGGAGCCTTTGCTATGCATACTCCTGGATGGACAAAGGTGTCAGACTACTCTCAAACCACCTGCCCTCATGGATAATAATAAAACTATGCCCAAGTGAACTTTTGCAGCAAGGTAGCAACCTGTATTTTCATGTCACAGCTGTTTCGCAATGAAGTGAAAGAACATGAATCAGGTTTAGCATGTAGATTAACCTACCTTTTAGGTGTATTTAAGGACTGTGGACATATTATGCAAATAGTAGGACATGAAAATTCAGAAAATATATTCATAAAATTGTCATATAGTTTGTTATGCCGGAGTATCTCCAATTAGAATCATTTTTTATCAACTTAGAACACTCTCAGCACAGTCATTAATAAAAAGCCCACATTAATTTATTCATACATACATGTGTTTACGTATGAATTATTCTGCACATATAGATCCTCAAGTATTATAAAGGACACTACACCTTGTAATAACCACAACAGCCCTTTAAGGTAGACATTATTCTTATTTAACATATAAGTAAACTAAAGAAAATAAAGTGTTTAAATTGTGTAATGTTCAGTGTTTCTTATTCATGTTCATATTTCAGGAACATTATTGATTGCCTAGACAGAAGATTGCTCTCGCTAAATTCCTTGCTTAGCAATATACTGCTAATTTATCCAGTTAGTGGAAGATGCATGTTTTGTGGTACCTTCTTTGCCCAGAGGCTCAATGTTAATAACTACAAACCAATTCTGGAAATTCTACTCCACTTGCCACTTATCATGGAGAAGGCATAACTTAAAGTAATGAGATTGAAGGTAGAATCTTGCGAATGTGTTTCTTGATCTTGTAAAGAACAGGAGCCTTTGTACATATTTATGGTAAGACATGATGGGAGCTGCTCTATCCAACTTGCAACCACAGGAAGCATGTCAAGAAAGTCCCTTGTATCAAATGGGGTATTAACACACCCTATAATAGTTTACCTCTGGACTTTTGGTGATAAGAAATAATAGGTATCTTTATTCTTTAACTAGAGTTTCTTTTATTTGCTAATGGAAGCATCCAATATTCCTAGTAAGTGTTGGAAAAGTAATTTAAAACCATAACATGTGATTCAAATTAGTTCTTGCCATTCTAAAATATGAAATTATTTTAAAATTTAGATTATATCTCTTAAAATGGAATATTCATAAAAATATTTTCTACTTTGTAGTTTATACAGTAGTTAGAAATTTGATGCTTAAAAATAACTTACATATCAGCAAACCCAGACTCCTCATTTTAGCATTAAAAAATAGATGCCCAAAGCTAATTAGCTGCAAATCAAACTCTTCTATCTCCTATGGAATTAAATTAAGTAAATCCTGCATTTAATCTTCATTACCATGTGAGAAAAATATTTTTCTCTTTTAGCCTTATCATTATGAAGTGCTAAATGGGCTAAATACATGTTATAATATTTTGCTGATAGATAAATTACATCACTACATAAAATTTTTGATACATATTAGCAGCCAATAAATCTTCATTCTTATAAATGCATTTTTCTGTACAAGGAGTGTTCCATATAATTATAATTCCAAAAAATACGCTTGAGAATGGGCACTTTGGTTAAAAAATACTTGTGCTTCTCAATTATTGTAGGTCTTTCTTTTAAATTAAAACATTTATCAATATATTAAAGGCTCTGAGAAGTTCTGGAGTAAAAAAATCTGCACTTCTCTTTCTTCTCTTTTGCTGCCCAGAAGCAAAAGACAACATCAAAACAACAACAACAACAACAACAAAAACGTGTTATATAACACATTTCTGGGTCAGCAATCTGTGAGCAGCTTAGGTGGATAATTCTGATTCAGTCTCTCATGAGCTTGCAATCAAGATGTTGGCTGGGTCTTGCAATAGTCTAAAGGCCTGTTTTCGAAGTGGTAAACTCACTTGTCTAGCAAGTCAGTGCAGATCACCAACTGAGGACTCAGTTACTCATCATATGGACCGTTCCATGGATTGCTTAAGTGTCTTTATGACATGCCAGTTATATTCCCCCCAAAAAAGTAACCTAAGAGAAAGAAGCAAGGAAGACACTTTAATGCCTTTTACATTCTAGTCTTAGACATTACAATGGTCAAGTTTCCACTGGAAGTGAGTCTTTTAAGCCTAGCATATGTTGGTGAGAAAAATGTTTAGCTCCACCTGTGAAAGTGTACAATAATAAAGGAACATGTACATATTGTTCAACTACTACAGGATCTTTAATCCTATATAGTAGGATTTCTGAAGTGATTTAATCATTGAAATCTATTTTAAAGGCCCATGGTTCTAGGAATTTCCTTAAGGTACCCATTATGTAACATAGTTCTATGTGACTGAATTTGAACAAATATATGAGAACAGTTTGCCATGAGAAAAATAAATTAATTTGAGTATTCCTAAAATATTCAAGCAGATTGATAACTATTTATTTATAAATGATCCTTTAAGTTGTATTTATGTGATTCACTTTTAGTAATTTGCAACATTTGATTATGGCCTGAATTGGGAACCATGATTTTTGAATTATGCAAACAGACACAAAAATATTTTGGAGACAAATTTTCTAACTGCAGCTTCACATATATTGTTGTATTTTAATATTTTAAATGATGTTATGAAAGACATTTACAAGGGTCAGTATTCTGGAATGTGAAGCTGTTATGAGAAGTGAAATAATTACAGTTTTAAGAGCAGAAGGGTTCTACTCATCAGCTATTAACTTGTCAAAATGGAACATTTGTTAATAAAGTACTCTTCGGGAATACCTAGAGAAATGGAATCCTAAAGAGTTCCTTATTCTTAACTATAACATAGGATTTATCATCATTACAATAAAGCTTTCTTAAAGTCTCTCTATGTCCAGCCCAGTTCCTTAAAGTAGGCAAGTACACAGAAACTTAAATGCTATAATCATGAATAACAAATTTCAGACAGCTTGTATAATTCATACATGTTTCTCTCAAACAGAAGTATGAACAGAGACATACAGTTATTTGGGGGCCTAGGGAATGTAGGATATATTTAATATCTACGATCATCAGTAGAATGGAAGAAGACAACTAAAAACATAAGAGACCATATTATGAAACATAAGCATGCACAGGTAGGATGCACTCAAAGGGACACAGAAAGAGTAAAGTTCAGGGTTCCACATGCTCCATTTTGTAGAGAAAATTTGACATAAGAACACCAAGTGTTAGAATTTAACTGTCTTTAGATTGTAGTTGCTTTCTTTAGCTTCTATTTTGTTTCTTACTGACAATTTCAGCTATTTCTTGCCCCATGTAGCCCGATCACCAAGAATTGTACCTCTGGGAAATGATAATTTTCCACAAGAGCAATTTTTATATCTAAAAGACTAGGGGAATATGAGAAGAATGGTTGTTGCTGTTAAAGTATATCCTCAGGATTATAAACTGCATTATGTAGTCATGAACTTCTATATTAATGCCATTTAACCTTTAGCAATATTAGTCTAGAGAGGATCCTGTTGAAGGATGGTACATTAACTTTTAGAAGTGATAAGCTGTGATATTCCTGCTGTGATAGTGAATGGCATAAGTTGAACTTCAGCATAGACTTCTAAGACATAAGGTATTTTCTTTCTACAGGGCAAAGCTTACATATCTGAGGGCAGAGCAATGAATTCAGACAGTTCAACCTGTCTTTTGAACAGTAAAGCATACCAGTGCCATTTTTAAAAGGATGCTATAAAATAGTCTGCTTCTTGGTTACTGTCCAGTATATTTTTAACTTTTCAATTGCTTAATTTATTGAATAAAGAGATGCTAGAAGGTCACATTGCATGTACCAAGATAAATATTATTGCTACAATGTTTAGACATTTCCAAATATTTAGGGGAAAACACTAAACAAATAGTTGAAGCATAATGAGATTAAAGCTTTAGTAGACATTTGCACAAATCACTGAGAGAATTTTTAAAAAGTCCTATCTCATGGGGTCAAGAGATGAAGAAAAGCATTTCCTCTAGGGAGATTAATGACCAAGCTTATGGACAAAGAAAGGAACAAGATAATGACTATGATCCTAGAATTAGATCAAAGTTAAACCCTAGCTCTTTTATCTTCTGAATGGCTTTTGACCTATTGCATAACCTTATTGTTATTTCAGTTACTTCACACATATAATGCAGATATCTTGTAGTTCCAAAAAATACTCCATTTCTTAGTTTGTATTTCCCAGGAACATCTTCAACTGCTTATGTCCAAAAGTTAACCTACCAAGCTTCCTGTGAAAATGTGTCTCCTCTGAATTGTTCCCAATATGATCTGAAGCGTGTGTCCTCCAGGTCCTACTCCCCACCCCCACAGCCACATTTATATATTTAATCCTAATCTCCAATACAATAATAATAAAAGGTACAATTTTGGGGAAGTGATTAGGTAATGAAGTATTCACCCTCCTGAATATTAGTGACTTATAAAAGAAACTTGAAGGAGCCTGTTAGTCACTTCTGCCATGTGAGAACACAGCTAGACCCTGCCATCTATGAAGTAGAAAGTCCTCACCAGACAACAGCTCTGCTGGTCACTTGATCTCAAACTTTCCAGCCTCTAGAGAGTGAGAAATAAATGTATGTTGTTTATGAATCAGTATAAGATATTTTGCTTTAGCAGTCTGAACTATGACAGCTCACTAATATAATGAAATGGACTATGTTTTCATTTACCAGTTCCATTAGTCCCAATTCGGAGGACTTGATATTTATTGGGAACTAGATGGACTTTGAAAACTGACAAACCATGGCTCAAACTTAGTTTCTAACAATTATCAATTGTGCATGTTCATGTATAGTTATTAACCTCATTGAACCTCTCCTCCCTCAACTATAACATGGCATTAAGACTTGCTTTGGAAAAATTATTATGAGAACTGGCTGTGCGAATATGAAAAAGCAGTCAACTGGCAATTTGTGAATGAATAATGAATGCTGTATTTGTAAGTGTTCACTATTTTCCTTGACTCCTCAAACCTTAAAGAAATTCAATAAAATTCCAACTACTGTAAATAGTATGCCTCCTATTTCTCTGCATATCCACTTTTTTTTTTTTGTCTCTAGGGCCAATTACAGTACAGAGAGATTCTCAACAATTCTCACCTGTTTCAGAAGAAATTTCTTACTCTTTTGATAAAAGCTACACTACCATATAACTCATTCTCTACAATAGAATTCACATGATTTCTTTGAAAAATATGTAAAATGTATAACTTCTGCATAGAATTTTATTGAATAATTTTTTTGTGTGCTTATTGAGACCATCACACATTTGGCCTTTGTTTTATTAATGTAATATGTTATACTTACTGATTTGCAAATGTGAGAATATCTTTGCATTCCTGAGAAATCTCACAATAATGATCAGTGCTCTTTTTGATATATTGTTGAGTTTGATTTGATAGTACTTTATTGGGAATTTTTGCACATATATTTATTAGAGTTATTTGTTTTTATTTTGTTGTTGAGACCTTATCTGTTTTGGGTATAAAAACCTGCTACTTTCAAAGAATGAATTTGGAATAATTCCTTACCTTTCAACTTGTTGGAATAGTCTGAGAAAAATAAGTGTTAAATCTACTTTAATTTTATTAAAATTCTTGTCAGACTTTTTACTACTAATTGAATTTCGTCTCACTATTCATTATTCCACTCTTTAGGATTTCTGTATCTTCATGGTTTAATTTTGGTATGTTATATAATCCAGAAATGTATCTATTTCTTCTAGCTGTTCCAATATGTTGACATGTAGGTGTTCATAATAGTACTTAATAATTATTTGTATTTCTGTGGTATCAGTATAATATCTCTAATCTTATTTATTTGACATTTTGATCTCTTTTTCCAAGCCTAACTAAAAGTTTGTTGATTTTGTGTTTATTTTTAAAAAAACAAATTCCATGTTTCAATGAAATTTTGCAATTTTTTAGCCACTATCTTATTTATTTCTGCTGTGATCTTTGCTATTTCTTTCCTTATATGTTGGGTTTGCTTTTCTATGTCCTTGGTAGTAATCATTAAGTTATTTATTTGAATCTTTCTATTTAAAATTTACTGATGTGTTGCTATAAACTACTATTTTACTGCTTTACTGTATCCCATAAATTTTGGTACACTGTTTTTCATTTGTTTTCAGAAATTTTTGAATTTCTCCTTTGATTGCTTTACTGACCCATTTTTAAGAGAATATGTTTAATTTTTATGTATTTGCACAATTTCTAAGATTTATCTTCTCATTTCTACTCTTCTTTCTTTATCATCAGAGAAATCATACAAAGTATGATTTTAATTTTTAAAAAATTCTTGAAACTTGGAGAATGTTTCATGTAACATTGAGAAGAATATGAATTCTGCAGATATTAGATGGAATGTTCTACAATTGTCTGCTAGGACTAACTGGTATGTAACATAGTTCAAAACTAATCCAATAAAATGTTATTTTCCTTCTTTTTATTTTTTTTTCCCTTAGGTTTTACCTGAATAACCATTGATGTAATTGGGATGTTGGAGTCCCAGCTATAATTGCATCAAAGTCAACCTCTTCCTTTGGGCAAAGTATATTTGCTTTACACAATTGATTGCTCTGGTGTTGGAGATATAATTATTGACACTTGTTATAATCTCTTGGTAAGCCGATCTCTTTACTCTTATGTAATGTTCCTTATTTTTTCTATAATTTTTTATTCTATTTAATTATATATTTTCTTCAATTGTATCTTCTTCCTAAATTGATCCCTTATCATAATATAGTGCCCTATTTGGTTTCTTTTTATAGTTTTTGTCTTTAAGAGTATTTTCCAGTAAGTTTCATTTGTTTGTTATAGATATACCTCCTCCTGTTTTATTTTTTTATTCTGTTTGTGTGTAATATCTTTCTCCCCCTTTTAAATTTCAGTCTGTGTATATCTTTATTCATGAAATGAGTTTCTGTAAATGTAAACAGCACGTGATTGGTCTTTTTTTTTTTTTTAATCCATTCAGTCAGTCTATGGCTTTTAGTTGAGAATTTTAGTCCATTTACATTTAAGGTCATTATTGACATCTAAGGATTTACTTCTGACAGTTTGTTACATTTCTTCCATTTATTTTGAATATAAATTTTTCTATTCTTCTCTTTTTGTTCATCTTTGTGCTGTCATGGTTCATTGTATTGATAGGTTTTAATTTTTTACTGTTCTTCTTTTGTGTATCTGCTTTATCAGTGGTTTTTATATTTTCACCTGTTTTCATGATAGTAGTTTTATTTCTTTGGCTTCTGAATATAGACCTCCCTTAAACATTTTATGTATTCAGTTTAGAGGTTATGAATTTCCTCAGTTTTTCCTTGTCTTGAAAACTTCTTATTTCTTTTTAATTTCTATAGGATACTTCTTCTGGATATAGTTTTTATTATTGACAGTTATTTTATTTCATATTTTGGAATATATCATTCCATTCCATCCTTACCTGTATGTCTGAGTTTCCTTTTTATGTGATTGGAGGTTTTTCCTTGCAGTTTTTAGAATTCCTTCTTTTTTTATTTCTGAATATGTAACTACAATGTGTCACAGTGATGAGGGTCTTCTGTAGCCATGTCCATTTGGCATCATCTGGGCTTCCTGTTCCTGAATGTCCATATATTTCACAAGACTAGGGAAGTTTGCAGCTATTATTTCATTAAATAGGCTTTCAATGACTTCCTGGTTTCTTATTTGAAAATTGAAAAATGTGAATATTTGTTCATTTAAATATTTAAATGGTACCCCCAAAGAACTTGGAGTCCTTCCTTCTTTCTCTTCTTTCCTTCTATCCTTCCTTCCTTCTCCCTTTCTCTCTCTCTCTTCTTCTTCCTTTTACTTCTCTTTCTTTCTTTTCTTTTTTTTCCTTGTTTGACTGAGGTATTTCAAACAGCCTGCCTTAAGTTCGATCTAGTCTAGCATTATTGAAACTTTTAACTATTTTATTTGATGTTATTAGCTCTTTATTTCCAGTACTTTTTGTTTAGTTCTTTTATAAGATTTCTCTCTTTGCTAAATTTCTCATTCACATAATGCATTGCTCTACTAGCCATTCAACTCTCTGTGTCCTTTTGATTCTATGAGTTTTTAGTAATTACTTAAACATTCTTATCAGGCATTTCATTAATATTTTCTTTGGGCTCTAATAATGCTAGTTATATTCATTTGGAAGAATCATGCTACTTTGGTCTTTTCTCTCATATTTCTTGTGTTCTTATTTTGAGATTTATACATCAGCTCTGTCTACCACTTTTACAGTGTGACTTTCATAGTAAGTGGCCTGAAGATGTTTCTTGGGATGTCAGTTTATTATGTAATGTTGGTTTTCATTATAACTTGGCACCATGATGTAGTCTTGCTATAGCTTCTTGAGATATAATTAATGATATTGGGCATAGTGCAAGGCACAGTGGGTCAAAAACCATTTTAGTGGCCAGGACAGTGAGTTGTACCTAGAAATGGGATAGGATATACACTGTGGTTGCTCAAACAGTGGGGTTAGTGGCACTGGTTTGGTGATGATCATTCTCATAGACCCTGATAAGATGAACTTTATTGATGGTAACAGCTTCTGGAATTTCAAGCTTCCACCTGAAGCACTTGCCCTCTATATAGTTAGCATTATGGGTCCACACAGCTGCCCACAAAAGGAAGGTTTCCAGGAACATCTTCCAGTGGCCACTCAGGCATGGTGGAGGCATGCACCTGTACAGTCCAGGGGGTTGGCAGCAGAACTTTGGGTGCTATTCTTAGCTGTGTCAGTGGCACATGCATATATGCAGGGGGAAGGTTGCATTTCAGCATCAGGGAACAATGCATGCACCTGATTTCAGCCCCAGTGTTGGCACAAGTCCACATGCAGTTGTTCATGCCCTAGGTTACTGAGAACAAATGTCCTGATGTTTCAATTATTGGAAGATGCTCCCTCTGTTACTCTCTGGGCTGAAACACCCAGAGGCATTTCTGTCTTCTGTAATGCATAGTTTCCCTGCTTGGTTAAGTTGATTTTTTGAGACTATAGTCCCTTGTGTAATTGTGGCAGAATGTTTGTGGGATCCCTAAAATGGGGATAAACAAGGACTTATAATCCTTAGGGATGTATGAATTTGAACAATAGGTCCCATCTCAAGATGGTGCCAAGCTACAGCAGCCTGGATTCTGAGAGTTTTCTGTAAGACAATGTGAGTTCTTTTTCCAAATCAAAGCTACTGTACAGTCTCCAGGTTATTCCTATAACTGAATGCAAACCTATGATGACTGTGAAACTTCTAGTAGTTAGGATTGCTGTAGTATAGATTGACAGAGTTTGCTGAAACTCTCCTATTTAACTTTCCCAGGCAAAAAGGAGACTTCCCCTTCACTGGGGAGCAGGGTGGCATTTACCATGGCAATTTGTTCATGTTTTTATGCTGTTGTTTCAGATCTCTGAGTCTTACAAAGTTCCAGTCTCTCCCTTTTTGGTTTCTTGTATTTCCCCATAATCACTCAACTCAAAATAGAGCTGTCTACCTGAAGAACTTTCATTTCTTCATCTGGAATCTCGTTTGTATATAAATAAAATAATACATGAAATAAATAAGCATAGTGCTAAGAACATAGTGAATATTTAATGAAGATCTGTTCTTAAAATTTGCATTTTAATTATTGTTAACACTGCATTAGTTTTCCCATTCAATGATACGTTAAGATAAAGGGCATTTGTACTTTATAAAGATAAGATAATTCTGTACAGGTATGCTTAAGTAAGATTATGCAATACTGTGATTATTTAGCTAGACTTAAACAAAGGATTTGAGCAAGGATCATTTTCTGTTTATATCAAACTTCTTATAACTCTTCTTGGTCTTTGTCACTTCTTTTTTCATTCTATACAAGAAATGATTAAATAAAGACAAAATATCCATATTGGAGAATGACTACTTTTTTATTCACCAGCGTTTAACCTGACTATGGATTTAATTAAGGAGAGGTCTATTTTACTTGCACTGAAAATAATAAGGTATAGTCTAAAGAAATTTAAGAGTGGTTAAAGATATGACTGATTCAAAAACTGAGAGTATCATCCACCTACAATGTTTTAAATCAGAACCTTTTATTTGAAGCTAGTACTGTATCTTTTAAAATGCCAAGATTGCTAGTTAATTTTCTTCACATTTTATAGAATATTTGGATTACCATGACAACAAGGGATAATCCCTGTCTAGTAGGACCTTCCTTTTAATAGTGCAACATTCAGAGTTGTTCTCAATTATATTAACTCTGAGATAGCCATTGTTATTTTTCAGTTCATGCCAAAATTGAACCTTAGTTTAAAATATCCAACCTCATACTTGGCAGAGCCTAATCTTGTATCATGTCTATTATTACCCTCACCTGAACTCTTAACCAGTTGTGTATTCTATTTATAAATATAGTTAGTTGAGAATGTAAGTAGGGAGGGTAGATGAAAGAGTTAAAGAAGAAAAGTAACTATTTTAACAAAATATGGTCTTAGCTAAAATCTCAGTTCTTACTCATGTTATTGTTTAAGTTATTTCCCTGCAGAAGCCAGGGCAAGCTTCTTGCTCTCACGGTGAGCCCATGAGCAAGAGCTTCTCCCCAGCTTCCTGATCTTTGGGATTTCTGAATCTTTAGTAGAAACTCAGCTGCCTTTTTATTAGAAATATAAAAAATTGAAGATTTCATTTTTATCATATGAAAGGTATTGAGAAGCACGGCACATTATTGTGTATGCCTTAGGAGATTTGAGTGCCAGTATCCAGCATGAAACATACTTTTCTGTCCTAAAGCAAGACATTTTGGGCTATCCACCATACTGATCCAAAACAAACTAAGAAAGCAAAACTTTGGCTTTTTATTTCTATTCAATATTATCAGGCTGAGACCTTTATCTTAAAGAAAAGCATCACAATATAGTTTACACTCCTGATGGTTACTCAAGATACAGCTGTGTGCTCACGCTTTCTGCAGAGCCAATCTGACACAAAATCGCTCTAACTCAAACCTGGTTACATGGCACTTTTGAAGAATGTGGCATTAATATGGGAGGTTTCAAATAAGAAAAACCATCGTAATCTATCTCACTTATGTATAAATATAAATGTTTATTTTTTCTAACTACTCAGGCTGGAAAACTACTTATGAGATTTCTTTAGTCCTACCTTCATTTAAACAATTAAGTTATATACACTTTGTTCCGGGTACTTTTATCTTTAGAAGAACTTAAAGAACACTGAACTTAAAGTAAACATAAATCAGAAAACTTCTGTTACTGGATGATTTATCAATTAAAAAAATAATACTCAGATATTAGTTGGATGAATCAAATAGGTTATTACTGTTTTGACAAAATGTTGAAAGCTCATTTATTTAATAATGGATATCCTAATTGTGTGTGTGTGTGTGTGTGTGTGTGTGGTGTTGGGGATTGAACCTTCAAACTATACCCGCAGCCCTATTTTATTTATTTGGAAACAGGGTCTCACTAAGTTGCTGACAGTCTACCTAAATTATTGAGGCTGACTTCAAACCTACGATCCTCTTGCCTCAGCTTCATAAATACTGGAACTCTAAAAATTTGCTCTTTTTTTATTGATACATTTTTATAATGTTAAATATCATATAGACTTACAGTGACAACTTGAATTATATTTTTAGAGTTTAGACAGTTTTCAGGCTTCAGTATTAAAGTGAAATAATTGGTTAATAATGTTTGCATACAGAAAATATTTGTCACTAATTCTGGTTATAATTTATAGTTGTTTTTATTTGTATATTAGGAAAAACAATATGTCCATAAATTATTGAAATATTTTATTTGTATTTTTCTTATTTTATCATGTTAAACATGTTAAAATGATAGAAAACATTTCCTCAAAAATATAGCTAAAAAGTTAAAGTTTTTTCTTTTACTATTTTTCCCTAGATCAGAAAAAATCTATTTACTTAAAATGCAATAGTGATAAATGGCTTAGACTGTACTAGATAGTGGCAGAAAAATATAAGCACAGATATACTATGATAAATTCATTGGTTTGTTTTTTTATGTAGTCATTATAGCTTAGTAAGAAGGTAAATTGAATTATAAAGCAAAATTTAATATATTTAATTTACCTTAGAGCTAAAAGTAAATTCTTAACTTTTTCATAGGTTTACTAATTTATGCATATGTGAATATTTATATATAAACCAAATGACATAGTAGATTAATATGAAAGATTTTTCATAATAAAATTAAAAAATGAAATGTGTGTTTGAAGAAATAAAATTCTATTTGCCTAGATTTACAATACTTAAATTTATTCAATTTGAAAGAAATAATAAATACTGTTAAATATTTTAGTTAAATTTAACTCAATATTTATGTATTTATTATGTGAATAAAAGGTGTATAAGTGTTTTGCTGCAAATATTAGCAAGAATAATTATATAAACTTTCAAATTTGAGTAACTATTACAGCATTTATCTTGTTTTCTTCAATTAAATTAGTAAAGTCATCATTCATCAAAAATACTGTATAACATTTTTTTCTTTATATCTACATTTTATATTCTCTTAAAAAAATCAAATGTTGCCTCAAACTGAGTCAAAAACATCAAAGTAGGCATGAAAAATATGATTGTAAAAATAATAAAAAACACTAAAGGGAAAATTGACTACCATTTTATTAGTTCAAAATATTACAGTAAAAATATATTTTCTGTTATGCTTCCTTTGTAACTTCATAAATAATAGATTGATTTTGTGATATCAAAATTTAAGTTAAAAATATCTATGAAAAAACCTATCTGTAGAAGATTTTTATTTATAATGGGAATATATTTTAATTTTTAAATTTGGCAATACAGATAAATATAAATACATACAGATAAAATACTGTCTCTACAATAATATCAGCTTATGTTAAGTACTCAGTAACTTGTAATTGTAATAATATTTAATAATAATAATTTAGTTGCTGTTCTTGTTACTCACCTTTGTCATTCAAGTTTTATTCTCATAAGCCGTATATATATATTAGGCTTATATATATATATATAGTTATATATTATTTTGTTATATATATAACAAAAATAGTATTGAAGATTTTTTTTCTTTCTTCAACTCTTCCCATTTGGTTTTTTGTTTCTGTTTTTTTGTTTTTTGTTTTTTTTTTAGGTACTGGGGATGTAACCCATGGGCATTCTACCACTGAACTATACCCTCATCCCTTTTTATTTTTATTTTGAAACAAGGTCTCAATAAGTTGCAGGCATTGGCCTCAAACTTGCAATCCTCCTGCCTTAGCCTCCCAAGAGCTGGAATTATATGCCTGGTTCAAGTCTCCAGTTGTAAGATGTGCTGCATAAGAATTTTGACATATTCAGTAGACTCTTGGGCCTTTGTCAACCAAGCATATTAATTAAAGACTGAATTTTTCAAGGTTGTACATTTCTAAGCCTAATGGAAATCAAGAAAACATGAAAAATATAACAAAGTATAAGGCATGGCTTTGTTAATGGATGATTGATTTATAGTGAAGCACATTATTTGGCTAAGGAGATTTAACAACCCTGAGACATAATGTGTTTCATAAATCATCTAAATTAATATTGAAGTTGTCAAAGATAAATCCATTGGTAAGAAAGATTAAAAATCTGAGCCATAATTAATAGAAATAGATCAAGGAGCAAGATGATTATATAATTTCCAAAAAGAAGATGTTGACTAAGGAAAATGATAATATTATAATGTAATCTATAGTAGAAAGCAGGATAAGAGATTCCTTTCCCCCATAGCACCAGTCAATAGCTTGAGAAAGGCAATGAGCTTCATTATCAAGAGCTAAACCTATATGTTTACATCACTCAAAATTATGTTTCAAATCCTAAAATCTGTAACTTTCCAAATTGCAATTTCTATAATTTGTGAAATTGATGTGTGAAAAGATATAGGGACAATCAAGAAAATATTAATGACTTGAATGATTATGATGGTAGAAAAATGTTTTTCTGGAAACAAGTGAGTGAAGTTATGGTTATAAAAGTGTAAATAAAAATGGTTACTACCATGTGTGAAAGTAATACTTGATTATAACCAAGGGTGAAAATAACAATTACTAGAGAATGAGAATTTAGACTCTGGAGAGGGATACCTAAAGAATAATTGCTGGGAAATGGCATTGCTGACATTCTAAAATAGATTATTTCTTCCAGAACTTTGAACTTCTTTCAATATTTCCATTATTGTTTAATATTTAACTGTAATATATTTATTTATTAATAGTACTTGACACATAATTTGGGGTGTCTAGATATTTCAGGTTTCAATGTTGAGTCAAATTATAGAAATTGCAACTTGGAAAGTTACAGATTTTAAGATTTGAAACAATTTTGAGTGATGTAAACATGTAGGTTTTTAACCATTTGTGGTAACATTTTAAAATTATGATACAGAAGTTCAAGTAAGAACAAAAGATTTTAAAACTCTTGGTAAAATTACAGTGTTCCTAACTTCTCAGGAATCACTCAGTACAAAGTTAGCCACATCAGACAAAACAACAGATATTACTGTTAAAAAATATTACATAAATTAACTGTGCTCAAGAAATCAATACACAGCCAAAGATGACGACTTGAATAAATGTAAAAGAATATAGTTTATTAAGTCTGGTTTGAAATATAAGTTAGATAAATATTTGGCAGTATCAAAGAAATAACTTTCTATGTAATCTGTGTTGTACAATGCCTGACAGTTTTTCATATTGTGTATGTATTTTCTTAACATAACACCTGGTCTACTTGTGTTTTCCTCTAAGAATCCAGGCAATATAAACATCACAACAGACACAATAAAGTAAGACAGGGAATAATTAACAGCTCTAAGCATATGGGATTACAAAAAGCTATGTCAAGGGTAAAAGAAAATAAACGCTATACCACATGTTATTTGGTTTTTCAAGTAAATCTTCATGCTGAATCATTATATAGGGAATGTTTTTAAGACCAGTCTTGGTTTCTGTGAAACCAGAGATTTTAGAATAGAATATTTAAAATGGCACTGCTCATGCTTACCAATGTAGTCAATAAATATGTGTAAATGTCTATTATGTCTGGAGAATTGTTGCATTAGCACCTTCTATCACTCCACTGGGGTTAAAAGGAATACATTTGTTAGACAGTTTCCTTAAAGGAAACAAACTTGTAGGGACATAAAGTCTTTGAAATTGTTTAGTATGATATTATAAGAGAGATTATTTTAACTGTGGAAATCAATAAACCAGTTTAAAGTATGAAGAATTTAGACAGAAGAATGTGTACAAAGGCCATCAGGTAATAACACATTGTTAATCCTGAAAAACTGACAGTTGGCTGCATGTAGCCCAATGTTTTAGAGCTGAGAGAAGGGTAGAAAAAAAAAGTGAGGAAGAGAGTCAAAGTGAGAGTGTGTTTATGGACAAGAAGGCAGAAATAAAATCATTCAGAACCCGGGTAACAAGTTTGAGTTTTGCAATATGAGCAGAGGCATGTCATGATATCACACATGCATTTAAAAGTTTAATCTGAAATTACCTCTTCCACCTGCAGAAAAGTGCATTGACCCTAAAACAACAACAAAAAAAGAACTGTAAAAATGTAATCTTCTTGATCTGAGAATACTGGGATACTAATATAGTCTGAATTCCAGGAAAGGATAGAGTTCTATAAGAAGAGACTGAAAGCAGGAGTACAGGCCTTTAATCCCAGTACTTGAGAGGCTGAGTTGGAAGGATCCCATGTTCAAGGCCAGTCTCAGAAACTTTGAAAGACTCTGATTCAAAATTTAAAAAAAATAAGGCTGGGAGTCTAGCACAGAGGGAGCGTTCCCCTGGGTTCAATCTCCAGTACCTCCCAAAGAAAGGAAGAGCAAGAGAGAATGAGAGAGGAGAGAGAGAAAGAGAGAGAGAGAGAGAGAGAGAGAGAGAGAGAGAGAGAGAGATTGTAAACTAAATTCTAAATTTTTGGAGAGCATAAAAGACAAGGACAACTAAAAGGTAGAAAGGAATCAGCTTCAAATATTGAAATATGAATGAACTGTTTTGGTCAAGTGTGAGATAATGTATCTATAAATCAATTATGTCGATTGATATTGATGCTCAGGACATTTATGTACTTATTGATTTCTGGTCTCCTTGGTCTATTCATTACTGATGGGTTTCAATTTGAGTACTATGTTATGATTGCATATTTATCTATTTCCCTTAATTTTTGTGTGTGTGTGGTACTGGGGATTGAACCCGGCGGCATTCTACCTCCAAGCTATACCCCCAGCCCTATATTTTATTCTTTATTTTGAAACAAGGTCTCACTAAGATGTGGAGGGCCTCACTAGGTAGCTGAGGCTGGCCACGAACCCAGTCTCAGCTTCTCAAATACTGGGATTACAAGCATGCACCACCACGCCCAGCTTGTATTTCCCCTATTTATATCAATCTTTGCCTTACTTATTCTGATGTTTTTTAGTAAAGGGTATTTTAAGATTCCCATGCCTTTGTGGAGAGCTCATGTATATAGCTTTCTTATTTGCCTCTGATAAGTTTCCTTATTGTGAAGACTACACTGTCTTATAAATTATTATCACTACTTAAATTTTGTTTTAACATATTCTTTCCCTACCTCTATGGGACAAAAAACTCTAGTAAGTCTTTCACCCAGGAAATCAGTCCTTTGCACTGGGGAAGGATTTGGGTCTATTTCTCAAGTACATTTGTATCTGTCAGCATTCTTGTACCTATAATATAAAAGACTGACTATGTAACTTAGAGGAAAGAAGATTTATTATCTTCTGATTTCAGGGTAAGTCCACATGAGGCCAGGGACTACGGATCTCAGGGCATGGCTACAGGAGCCGGATAAAAGGGAGAGCACAGGGGCTGTGCTCACATCACGGGGGTCAAAAGCAAGAGAGCAGACAGGGAAGGAGGAACCATATATATAAACTCCAACGACACACGTTCCAGGGACCATCTCCTCCAGACACACCCTACTGGCCTGCTAGGCACCACCCAGGAAAATGTATTACAATGGATTTATCCAATTCTATGATTACAATCCTCATGAGTCTAATTATATCAACTCCAGACATTAATAAATGAGCTCTTTAGGGGACAATTTTTACCTAACAATGACAACATTGTTGAGTCAAGAAGGGTCTTTCTAGAATCTTTATTGTGGGGTTCTAGTAGGTTTTTCAGGGATAGAATGTGTTCTCTACTCCAGTCATAACTACTATTCCCCCAGGAGTTTCTCATTTTCACTTTCTCATTCCTAAGATGGTCCATATTCTGCTTCCAGCAAAGTATTATCACCATGTAAATCTTCCTACCAGCATAACGTGAAACATCTTCTGTCCCAGGTAAGCAGGTCTTAACTGTGACTTTTTAGATTTGTCTCTCTTCAGATTTTGAAATTGCTTTTTGCCCTGAAAATTCAATTATTTGATGAAGCCTCCAAAAGTCTGGGAGAAGGTTGATTGAGACAGAATATAAAAACAATCCAAGTTGGGTGTGGTGGCACACACGCTTGTAATCCCGGTAAATGGGAGGCTGAGACAGGAGGATCCAGGTTCACAGCCAGCCTCAACTACTTAGTGAGGCCCTCGCAATTTAGTGAGACCCTATTTCAAAATAAAGAATAAAAAATAGGGCTGGGGGTATAGCTCAGAGGTAGAATGCCCCTGGGTGGTTCCATCCCTATAACTACACACACACACACACACACACACACACACACACACACACACACACAAAATCCAACATATTCACGATATTTATTGGTAAACTAAACTCTATAGAAACAAACTAAAGCCACATCAATGACACCTAGTTCTTGGTCAAACTTCCTGTACCTCTCATACATAAAATACTATTTTATAACTATCTAAAATTCCCAGCTAAATATGGTATATATGTTACAGTAAAAACTCAGAATCTAAGAGAGGAAAATGAGGATTCATGGGCATGAAAATGGAGTTTTTAAGAGAAGCAGGGAATAGTCACACTCTGTAGGCAGACCCTGAAAAAAATGTAGTCAACAAGTGTCTATTTTTATGTGTGAAATTGGATAGACAAAAACAATTACACAAAGCTTCAGTGCCTCACTCAAATCAATATCCAATTCCCAATGATAAGGTATTAATAAATTAAAACTGAAATATATAATAGCATGTATGTGCTTATCATGCCTTATAGCTGGAGAAGGTTTTGGTGAGAATGTATTAACCTATTACTAATTGGGGAAAATAAATAATTTGCTTGTTAAAAATATGTTAGTGATTGAGTTCAACTTAGGTAATAGCCAATATTTTAGAAAACCAAGAATTTTGTTTGTTTTTGTCTGAGAGAACTGGAATTCCTCAGTCTATAATTTTCAAGATGTAAGATCTTATTTAACATTTCTAGTTTTAACAAACTATAGCATGTGATCTATATATGCTAATTTGAAAATACACTCTTTGTCATAGATGTTTTTATATTCATCAGCACCATAATCCCTGTTCTGATAATGTTATCTAATAACATCTGATAATGTTTTCTACGCCATATATGAAATAAAAATACAGTGACAAAGAGAGCTTTTTGTTTGGCTACAACACTATTTATTCAGACATGTACATAGATAAACTGAGACAGGTATATCTACTATGTAGAATAGACATTTAAAATATAAGACAATTTTAAAAGGTTAAGAGATCTAAGTAGACTGTGTAATGTTTTTTCTCAGTTGCTAATTCCCATCCACTAACAAAATTATTCAGTTTGAGTTGTCATCTGAACTTTCTCCTTTGATTACAATTGAATCCATCAGTCTCTTTTCCTCTCTTTGGTAGGCACATCTAGGATTCTTACTCCTTCCTTTAATTCCTTCCATGATAACAACTTTTCTTTATAACAGAAGTGGCCATTCACATTTTGGCCAATGAAATAATTTTCAGCAGAACAATATTTAGTCTGAGTAGCACTTTTATTAAAGATTCTGAGGCACTGCTGTCTTCAACTGAGACAGTGGATTACTGAAAGGATTCTTACTACTATAAGTGTCATGTTGGAAGCAGTTATTGATTTATTGTCAACAGAAGCAAACTCATGTTGATAGCACCTGGAAACTCATTTCATCATCCATAAATGCAACTTTTCAAAAAGAAATGTGCAATTGATACAGAGCTCACAAACTATAGCATGTGATCTATATATGCTAATTTGAAAATATACTCTTTGTCTTAGATGTTTTTATATTCATCAGCACCGTAATCCCTGTTCTGATAGTTTTATCTAAAAACATGTGTTCTATGCCTTATATGAAATAAAAATACAGTGACAAAGAGAGCTTTTTGTTTGGCTACAACACCATTTATTCAGACATGTACAAATACATATACAGGTATTTACATATGTATAAAACATTTGAGCATAGATAGATAGGTCTATTTATTTCTAATTTGTCAATCATATTCCACTGGGCTATAAGTTTACCTTTTTTTTAAAGTCTTGTAGTTTTTCTTTTTGCAAGAAAACTGTAGAATTCTGTTGTCGACCTCCAGTGTCAGAGCCTGAAGGTATGAACTGAAAATAAAGAGACCACAATTGAGGGGCACAGGGGACCGAGGACCCACAGTCCAAGGTCCTGGGCTTTATTTTTCCACATCTTCTATACATGCAGCTGCACGTAGGAAGCACAAAGAGCAAATATATCACTCAAAACAAGTTTATTTTCAACCTGTCTAATCATATTGTTTTAATTACCAGCATTACTGCTTTCTGCTTAATGGTTAATATATTTGCCTTTTCTCTTATGTCATGTGTTTGAAATTATCAGACAGCACAATCTCAGTTCTGGACATACTTTCAAGTTTGTCAGAGATCTTCTAGAGATCCTGAGTTCTTCAGGTGTGGTGGTCACGTGCTAGGCAGAGTTACCTTTAACCCTGTACTACAACAGCATTCTGGGCCCTCCAGTCTTGGCAATCAAACCTCACTTCCGGTCTCTCTTCCCAAGACTCTCCAGCATTCTGTAACATGCTTTTATATACACATATACATCCTATACATGGCCATGTACTTTTGGAAAATAACATTGGTGAACATATATACATTCCTTTCATTTCAGAAATCTAAGGTAACTCTAATGCAAATATTCTATAATGATATGTATGCTTTTTCACTATAACTTGTTTTCTATTTCAAATTATTTCCTGTTATCCATTGCTCATATCCCTAAAAATATAATCTAGACTACCTTGTAAATGGAGATATGTATAAGTGAATGCAAAAAGTAGTAAGATATGTAATTCAACATAATTAGCTTAAGAGAATGGTGTTTGCTGTTAACCTGGAATAATGTCATTACTCAATTCTACTCAGAATTTATGAAACCAAAGTAAGTTTTAAAGAAAATCAGAATGTCTGAAAAAATATTTCAAACTAAACACTATTATTAACTCTCCATTTGGGGGGCACCATTACTAACTCTCCATTTTGGGAGCACTAGTGTAAATCATAGGATTAGTAATATGTGTTAGCTCTTCTTCAAATAATGTGTCAATGTACCTAATACTCTGACAAATTTTTGTATTGTACATCAAAGGCCCTTCTCTCAAATAATGCTGACCATTCTTTGGACAATAGTCCAAGGTATTTGAAAGATAGGTAGGAATATTTTCATCATTCATAAATAAGTTCCACTTTGTACTTGTTAGTTGCAGCAGGTATTGGTAGAATCGTCACACTATCACAACATGTCCTCAGACTTTATCTAGCACTAATTACTCAGGTGACCTTCTAGGTCTCAAAGTCAAAATGTCACATTAACACTTGTGTTTCCTATGGTGCCAAGCTTAGAAATGCACACTGCTATAAACTGCATAATTGTGCCACATAATTATCCTTTTTAGTGGCAGAGGGAGGACAATTTTCTGACACATTTATAAAGCTAGCTAATAAAAGCATAAATCCAAGTCTTTAAAATACAAGGCAAGTCTACTGAAAGAAAATCACAATAGTACATTTGAAAAAAAATCTTCCCTACAAAGGAACAGCTTCTCAGATCTTATATCATAGTCCTAAATGAGAATGCTATTGCTAAGAAAATTGTTAATTCACTCATATGTAGGATTTAATAAAAACACTAACTCTGGGAAAAATAATACACCCATTTCTGTACAGAGACAGAGACTGTACCTTGCTGGAAAACTTCTTGGCAATACTGGATCTAAGTATGGTACCACTTTTACTGCCAACAGACAGCTGCCATGGGGCATTTTGCTGAAAGTACAAAAGATCTATTCTTTACTTGGAGTGAGTTTGCTATTTCACTCTCATTGTAAGGTGATGACTAAATATATCTCCTTCATTACAAGTCAGAATAGCTGAAGAATTCACAGGAAATTTCATCTCAAAGTCTTTGTGGAGGATGGGGATGTTGAGGTGGGTGTGGAATTTTAGTCATCATGACATTCAAAATGAGACAAGATCTCACAGTGGAATTCTAGGACATGATAACTCTAATATTAAAACAAGTCACTTTAAAGTTGAAGATTTCATTAAAATCTTTTAGTTTCAAAATCTGAACTTTATACCTTTTACCACCCTATTAGCCAGAGAAGTGCATGCAGACAGATTTTTTTCATTCAACTATTTAAACTGATTATTACAAAGTTTATTACCAAATAAGTACAATTTTTGTTATAGAGAAAGGCTCCAAATATTAAGGCAGGATACCTTTCTCTCTTTTTCACTGCAATAGAACAACTCTATTACTACCATATATTAGCACACAAGTCCATTACAGTTTATAAAAGAAGATGACTGAAAAAGTAAGAGAATTAAAAATCACAGTGGAATAATTTATGTAGAATGCATTTGAATGAAATCTCCAGGCCAAAATTATATTAAGAGGAAAGAGTGGTATGAAATAACTATGGGTAGAGTGGTATTTTTTTTTTCTGTTTGAAGAAATATAGATCATGAAGTACTAGATCATGGAGACTACTACTTATTCTTATCTGAAGACACATGAAAATGCAAGACCAGCAAGAATAATATCTGATAGTAAGCAGACATTTAGCATAGTGTAGATAGACTAAACCCAAGCATGTAACAAT
The DNA here is from genome assembly GCA_004027655.1 of Graphiurus murinus. Taxonomy (NCBI): domain Eukaryota; kingdom Metazoa; phylum Chordata; class Mammalia; order Rodentia; family Gliridae; genus Graphiurus; species Graphiurus murinus. The sequence goes on from PVLC010017743.1 coordinate 24,592, forward strand.
CTATGTTATCCTTAGGCTCTGTTGCTACTTGAAAATTAAAAAAAAAAAATACTTCACTAATTGCTGTGATACTATGTAGTCCCTTAAAAGTGAAAAAGGGGGAGCAAATGTGGGACTGATAAGTTGCCTGTTGATATTATCATACACAGTAAGTGTATTAGTATATCCTTTTAAAGCCCCAAATAAAAATAATAATGTATGTGAATGCACATTTTTGTAACAGATGTATGAAATCACTAGCTCAATGCAATAATCATCATACTGCTTTTTTTTCTATTAAGGAAGAAAGAAGACTGCAAACCAAAAAGCACCATAGAGCGTTTTAAGTTTATCTCCAAAGTTTTATATTTTCAGAGTTAATATTTGGATAACTTGTAATATAATGGTAGCATTTATTCCAGGTTGTTGCAAAATAAATGTTTACAATTTTACTATTGATATCTATTTATTTTTCAAATATAAAAATAAGGCATGCCTTCAGTTCTGAAAATAAAGATGCCATAAACTAATTTTCCCCTATCTTTCCTCTTTAAATACAATCCCAAACGCTGGAAATGATTCGACAATCATGCAAGTGGAAGGTCGAGATAATATGAGAGGTGAAAATGAGATGTGAGACTGGTTAAGGATATTAGGCTTTAAAAAATAGGACTATGATTTCTTCCATCTTTGATATATCTCAAACCAAGTTCCAGAGGTACTAGGGAAATTTACAACTCCATAGGCATAGGACATGTGCCCATAATAGTACCAAGAATAAAACGGAGCAAGTTAACTCAACCTAAACCTTATACCCACAGGTAGCAACTAGATTCCTCTTCTAGCACTGGAGATGACAACAGCACTCATGACCTTCTATCTGGTGGCAGGTGACAACCTCCAATGAATATTTCTTAACCCCCACAGAAGAGCAGAAGCCACTGTGCCTAGAAACTCCTGCCCACTAACTAGCATAAAAAGTTTGCTTAGGCCAAGCACTGTCAATTGTGCATTCATGTCAGAAGACAACCCTTTATAACATTCACATAAAATGTGCTTTATCAGTACTCTATATCTCTAATCAATACTACCTTAAAGTTATTTCTTAACCATGCTTTGTTTTTATTTTGAAAGTTTAATATTTTTATTAAAAACATCTTACTCTGGATGTGACCCAATGCATTTCACATGAATCCAGACCTCTTATTCCAAATAGTTTTGGTTTTTAATTCTTAGCACATAGACTTGACATTCAGATTTAACTTACTTTTTAAGTTGTGGAATCAAGTCACATAATAATACATATTTAGAAAATTATTGAACTATTTTGCTTCTGCTTATTTGATAGTTTTCTGGTACATTAATTATAAAATCCTCAATAGTTAATCTAATTTAAAGTAATTTATTGAACCTCAGTGTTTTGAGCAGCTATTCCTTTATTCCATCTACTTCTGTAGCTTATTTAAAAGTAAATTTTAAGTCAGTAGTAGATTTTTTTTCCAAATTGTGTCACATGATAATTTAATCATTGTTAATTTTAAAATCATTTACCACCAGATTTATAATATATTTTATTTTTTTATACAATATACTTTTCCTTCATTTTTTCTTATTATTTTTTTATTTTTTATAATAATTGGTACATTGTAATCATATATCTTTGTTAGGTAAAAGCTGAGAAAGGCATATATGTACACATTTCTCATTTAACCCCTTTCCTAATTCCCACCCCAGTCCCTCACCCTCTCTCCTTCTCAAGTTCAGTTTTAGTGATTGACCTTGATATATTTGTGAAAGTACATCATGTGCATTAGGGTGTCCCCACTCTGTCCTCCCCCCGATCCTTCCCCTTCAGTTAAGTCAACTTCTTTGCTTATTAGGATTTCTCCTTTTTCATCTGGAGACACTAATATACCCCATCTTCTCTGTAGCATCCAAATATTAGGGAGAACATATGCTTTTTTATTCTTTGTGACTGACTAATTTCACTTAACATAATGTTTTCCAGTTGCATCCATTTCCCTGCAAATAACATGATATTGTTCTTCTTTATGGCTGAGTAAAATTCCATTATGTACATATCCCATAGTTTTTTAATCCATTCATCTACTGATGGACATCTTGGCTGTTTCCATAGTTTAGCAACTGTGAATTGTGCCACTATAAACATAGATACACATGAGTCAGTTTGACAGTTTGGTTTCCATTCTTTTGGGTAGATACCCAGAAGTGGTATTGCTGGATCCTATGGTAGGTTCATTCCCATTTGTCTGAGGATCCTCCATACTGTTTTCCAAAGTGGTTGCACTAATTTGCAATCCCACCAACAATGTATTAGGGTTCACACTTCTCCACATCCTTGCCAGCATTTGCTGTTGTTCCTGTTTTTTTATGATTGCCATTCTGATTGGAGTTAGGTGAAATCTTAAGATAGTTTTGATTTGCATCTCTCTGATTGCTAATGATGTAGAACATTTCCTCATACATATTGGCCATTTGTATTTCTTCTTCTGTGTAGTGTCTATTTAGATCTTTTGCCCATTTTTTGATTGGGTTATTTGTTTTCTTAGCTGTGATATATTGAGTTCTTTATATATCCTAGATATTAAACTTCTATCAGAAGAGTAGCTGGCAAATATTTTTCTCCCACTCTGTGGGCTCTCTGCTGAGGTGCTAGATGCTTTCCTTTGCTGCACAGAAGCTCTTCAGTTTAATGCAATCCCATGTATTGATCTTCCTTTTGAGTTGCTTGTACTTTTTGGGTCATGTTGAAAAAGTTTTTACCTATGCCTGTGTGTTGAAGTGTTGGGCCTATGCCCTCTTCAAGTAGTAGCAAGGCCTCTGACCTGACTTCCAGGTCTTTGATCCACCTTGAGTTGACTCTTGTGCAGGGTGAGAAAGTGGGATTTATTTTCATTTTCCTACATATGGCTAATCAGTTTTGCCAACACCATTTGTTAAAGAGGCTATCTTTTTTTCAGTGTATATTTTTGGCTCCTTTGTCAAAAATCAGTTGACTGTAAGTGCCTGGATCGGGTTTGTTTCTGAGTCTTCTATTCTGCTCCTTTGGTCTATGTGTCTGTTTTTGTGCCAATACCATGCTGTTTTTATTAATATGGCTTTGTAGTAGAATTTGAAGTCAGGTATTGTGATACCTCCTGCGTGGTTCTTGTTTCTAAGAACTACTTTGGCTATCCTGAGTTTTTTGTTGTTCCAAATGAATGTAAGGACTGATTTTTCTATGTCTGTGAGGAGTGACCTTGGTAATTTCATGGGCATTGCATTGAATATATAGATCATTTTTGGGAGGATGGCCATTTTGATGATATTTATTCTGCGTATTCACGAGCATGGAAGATCTTTCCGTCTTCTAAGGTCTTCATCAATTTATTTTTTCAACTTTTTATAGTTTTCCTTATAGAGGTCTTTTACTTCTTTGGTTAGGTTTGCCCCTAAGTATTTTATTTTTCGGGGTGCTATTGTGAGTGGAATTGTTTTCTGAATTTCTTTTTCAGTGGATTTATGGTTAGCATACAGGAAAGCTTCTGATTTTTGAAGATTGATTTTGTATCCAGACACTTTGCTGAATTTGTTGATCAGTTCTATAAGTTTTTTGGCTGACTTTGTTGGGTCTTCTAAGTATAGTATCATGTCATCTGCAAAGGGATAGTTTTAGTTCTTCTTTCCCTATTTTTGCCCCTTTGATTTCCTTCTCTTGCCTTATTGCTCTGTCTAGAGTCTCAAATACTATATTGAACAGAAGAGGTGAAAATGCACATCCTTGTCTTGTTCCTGTTTTTAGTGGGAACTCTTGCAGTTTTTCTGCATTTAATATGATGTTGGTTGTGGGCCTATTGTATATTGCCTCTATGATGTTGAGTTACGTTCCTTCTATTCCGATTCTCTGCAGTGCTTTTAGCATGAATGAGTGTTGGATTTTGGCAAATGTTTTTTCAGCATCAATTGAGATAATCATGTGATTTTTGACTTTGATTCTGTTTTTGGGGTGAATTACATGAATTGTTTTTCATATGTTGAACCATCTTTGCATACCTCAGATGAACCCAAGGTGGTCATGGTTTATAATTTTCTTGATGTAGTTTTGAATGTGCATTGCTAGTATTTTGTTTAGCAGTTTTGCATCTAAGTTCATCAACGATATAGGCCTATAGTTTTCTTTTCTTGAGCTATCTTTGTTTGGCTTTGGTATTAATGTGATGTTGGCTTTATAGAAAGTGTTTGGGAGTGTCCCATTTCTTTCTATTTCACAGAATAGTTTGAGGAGTATTGGGATTAGCTCTTCTATAAATGTTCTATAAAATTTCCTTGGAAACCATCTGGCCCTGGGCTTTTGTTTGATGGTAAACTCTTTATTGCTGTTTCTATCACTTTGACTGCTATTGGTCAGATTAATTTAGGAAGGTTATATGTGTCTAGAAATATGTCAATTTCTTCTAGATTTTCTATTTTGTTGGAGTATAGTTTTTCAAAATAGTTTCTGACTATCCTCTGTATTTCCATGCTCTCCGTGGTAATATCACCTTTTTCATCTCTTATTTTGGTTATTTGGGTTGATTCTCTGTTTCTTTTCGTTAGGTTGGCCAATGGTTTATCTATCTTGTTTATTTTTTCAAGAAACCAGCTTTTGGTTTTGTTGACTTTCTGTATTGTTTTTTAATTGTCTACTTTATTAATTTATGCTCTGATTTTCATAATTTCCTGTCTTCTACTAGCTTTTGGGTTGGACTGTTCTTGTTTTTTGAGTGCTTTGAGCTGTATCATTAGGTTATTTATTTGGTGATTTTCTGTTCTTCTTATGTGGGCACGCAGTGCTGTAAATTTTCCTCTTAGTACTGCCTTCAAAGTGTCCCAGAGGTTTTGATACATTGTGTCTCTGTTTTCATTGGCTTCTAGGAATTTTTTAATTTCTCCCCTTACTTCTTCTATGACCTAATCCTCATTCAGCAATATGCTGTTCAGTTTCCATGTGTTTACATGCTTCTCTGGGTCTTATCAGAGTTGAATTCTAGTTTCACTCCATTGTGGTTTGAAAACATGCATGGAATTATGTTACATTTTTTGAATTTGGCAGTGCTTGCTTTGTGGCCCAGAATGTGGTCTATTTTGGAGAAGGTTCCATGTGCAGCTAAGAACAATGTGAATTCAGCTGTAGTTGGGTGAAAGAGTCTATATGTGTCTAATAAGTCCATTTGGTTTATGGTAATCTTTAGGTCTGAGGCGTCTCTACTGACCTTTTGTTTAGAAGATCGGTCTAGTGATGTGAGAGGAGTATTGAAGTCTCCCAGTATTAGTGTATTGGGATCCATGTGTGTCTTTATATCATACAGAGTTTGTTTTATGAAAGTGGCTGCATCTTTGTTTGGGGCATAGATGTTGATAATTGTTATTTCCTCTTGCTGGATTGTTCCTTTTACTAGTAAAAAAAAAAATGGCCTGCTTTGTCTCTTCTGATAAGCTTAGACTTGAAGTCTAATTTATCTGATATCATGGTTGCTGCTTCTGCTTGTCTTCAAGTTTCATTGGCATGGAATACCTTATTCTAGCCCTTCACCTTTAGTCTGTGGCAATCTTTGCTTGTAAGGTGTGTTTCTTGCAGACAGTATATAGATGGATTCTGGATTTTGATCTATTTTGCCACCTTGTGCCTTTTTGGGGGGGGAGTTGAGACCATTTATATTCAGTGTGATTACTGAGAGATGATTTTTAATTCCTATCATTTGAGTTTTGACTTCTATTTTATTATTCTTTGCTTAGTTGTTTGCTTCCTGGAAATTATTGTTTCTCTAGTTCTGATGTTTACTTGTTAGTTCTTCTTTGTAGTTAATCTCTTTGAGTATTTTCTCTAGTCTAGTTTGTAAGACATAAATTCTTTCAGTTTCTGTTTGTCATGGAAGATTTTTATATCCCGACAATTTTAAGAGAGAATTTTCCTGGGTATGAGAATCTTGGCCACAAGTTATTTTCTTCTGGGGTTTGGAATATGTTACTCCAGCCCCTCTTGGCTTTCATGACTTGATTTAGGAGGTCTGGAGTGATTCTAATTTGTTTACCTCTAAATGTCACTCGGCCTTTTACTTTTGTTGCCTTTAGAATTCTCTCCTTAGCCTCTACATTGGTAAATTTTATTATTATGTGGTGTGGTGAACCTCTTCTTTGGTCTTGTCTGAAGGGGGTTCTATATGTTTCCTGTACCTATGTGTCAACTTCTCTATGTTTGGAAAATTCTCTGATATTACTTCTTTGAAAATATTGTTTATTCCATAAGTTTCAACTTCTAATCCCTCTTCTGTGTCTATTATTCTTAGGTCAGCTATTTTAAAATTGGCCCAGATCTCATCGATGTCCAATTCATACTGACAAATTTTTTTTCTAAATTATGTATAATGGATTCATTTTTGGAGTGGTCATCTTCTAAGAGTGATATTCTATTTTCCATGTGATCTAATCTGCTGTTTATAGTTTGTATTGATGCCTTCATTTCAGTTCTTGCATCTTTCACTTCCTTCATTGCTTCTCTTTGGTTCCTGTTCAGGATGTCAGATTCTTTGGATTCTTTGTTTATTTGTTCCTTTGTTTCTTTCCAACTCTCCCTACATTCTTTCTGAAAATCCTGTATTGTTTCTAGTATTAAGGATCTGAAATTTTCTTCTGGTAATCTCTGCCATCTGGGTTGGTGAGATCTGTTATTGAGGGGTTGTGGTAGCTCATTGTTTCTTTAGTATTTTTCCTTCCCATGGTTCCCCTTTCTTAAATTTATATCTTTGCTGCTCTTGCAATCTCTGCCACAGGGGTTTAGAGGTGTCCGCTGGTTTATACAGGGAGAGGTTGTGTTCTGTGGTAAAGTTTGTGTGAGAAATCACAGTGAGGAATGCAAGAATAGAGTAAAGTAGAGGGTATGGTACAGCAGAATAAGAGGTTGAGTGTGTTGAGGTGATAAATTGTAAATATTAGAGATGGTAGATATGTCTGGTGATTCTGGTAGTCAATGTAGAGTTTTAAGTGTGGTAATATGAAACGGTCTTGATATGAGGCAGGGAAAAAAGGAAAAAGAAAAGAGAAGAGAAAAAGTGTTGAGGAGAAGAATATAGATGGGAAAGAGGGAGGGAAGCTTGTAAAAGGGATAAGGAGGAGATTCAACAAACTAAGCAAAAAATAAGAAAGCAACCAATCATCCAAACAAACATAAATAAATCAAGGCAATACAAATTGAAAACAGAGTGAAAACAAATAAAACATAACACACACACACACAAACAAAACAACAACAACAAAAAAAAAACCTCCAAAAACAACGAGAAACAAAAACAAAAACCCTGCTAGTTTGTAAGTACAGAGTTTAATTTTTTCAGTGTGTCTCTGGCATACTTATTTGCTCTTTCAGTGTAGGTAGGGGGTTCTGTTGATGCCTCTCTCACTGCAAGCTTGTGTCTCTGAGCTCTCCTCAGGGCCTGTCTATGTCTCTCTCTCTGTGCCTTTGCTGTTGGCAGAAGTACAATCTATATGCTGGGCACTTTCTAGGGTGCCTGGAAGTTTTCTATGCCCTGTGTGCACTGGAACTCTCCCGCACTTCTGCTCTGTCCAATCACTTGAAGGGCAGTTGACTGAGTCTGCGCTTTATATAAGGGCCCCTGTACCCCAGGGGTGCAATTTAACTTACAGATCCCTGATGCTCTGGTTCCAGTGGGAGAGGTGAACCGGGGTGTCCCAGGTGTTCTTGATCACTGTTGATCCTGTGGGGATATGACGCCTGATGAGGGTGTGGAATTCTGTAGCTGCTTACTCCACTTCTGGTCCTTGGGCGTGCAGGAGGTCATTGGAGGTCTTGGTGCTAATAGATGCTACTCTTGGCAACTGGCAATATGGCGGCTGGCAAGATGGTGGCTGGCAAGTTGGCAGCTGGCAAGGTGGTGGCTGGCAAAATGGCAGCCTCAGGTTCCTACTGCACTTCACTGATGTGTGCTTGTGTGTGCATGATAGCTCCTTTGTTCTCCCTGGGTTCTGTTCAGTTGCTTTTGTTGCTTTATTCACTTTTTTTTTTTTTTTTTACTGCTTTGCTTTTCTTTCCTTCTGTCTAGAAGCTGCATTTGTGGCAGTTTTGATTCAAGCTCTGCAGTGCAGTTGATCGCTGCTCCAGCTCTGGAGGGAGAGGTGAGCTGGGGTGGTCCTGTGGGTGCTTAAGCTGGTGGTACCATGAGTTCCAATCTCTGTGGAAGATCTGCTGCCTGGTTAGGATGTGGAGTTCTGGAATTGCTTACTTCATGCCTGGTCGCTAGGTATGCTGGCGGGGGGGGGCTGTGGCTTTGCGGCTTGGCACTGTTGCCGCCCAGTGGGGCTCTCCCTGATTGGCTTTCTGGGGTCTCTTTAGTTGTAGTTCAAATTTTGTTGTTTTATTTGCTTTTTTTTTCTGTCAAGAAGCTACTTTTATGGTAGATTTGATTTGAGCTCACAGCGCCTGAGGAGACATGTTTCACTCAGATGCCATCTTGGGCTCCCTATAGATTTAATTAAACTAGTTTTCTCCAGTCTATAATCCATCTTCATTTATATATATATATATATATA
>PVLC010017744.1:0-33106 GCA_004027655.1 Graphiurus murinus
AAGATGTTCATCACTAGACATTAGTGAAATGCAAATCAAAACCATAATGAGATACCAATTCATATCCAACAGGATGGTTCAAATCAAGACAGATAGTAACAAATGTTGGTGAGGGTGTAGGAAAATTGGAATTCTCATACACTGCTGTTGGGAATATAAAATGTACAGCCACTTTGGAGAATGGTGGCAGTTCCTCAAAAACAAACAAACAAAAAAACTTAAACAGTTATCACGCAACCCAGCGATTTCACTCCTAGATATATGCCCAAACTTGTACATGAATGTTCATAGCAGCATCATTCATGATAGCCAAAATATGAAACAACCCAAATGCCTCAGCTGACAAATGAATAAATAAAATGTGGTATACCATAATACTGAATACTATGCAGCCATTAAAAGGAGTGAAGCAGTAGTGATACATGCTACAACATGGATGAACTTTGAAAACATCATGTTACATGAAAGAAATCAAATTCATAGAACCGCAGATTATATGATCTCTTTATATGCAATGTCCACAAGAGGCAAATTTATAGACGCATGAAGTAGATTGGTGGTTGCACTGGGCTGGGAGAATGGGTTGTTTTTCTTTAGGGGGTGATTTAAAAAATGTTCTAAATTGGTGTAGTAATGTTTGCACAACACTAAGTACACGAAAACTCATTAAATTGTATATTTTACTTATTTACTTTTTTGTGATACTGGGGATAGAATCCAGGGGCATTCTATCTCTGAACCTCCAGCCCTATTTTATTCTTTAATTTTGAAAGGGTCTCACTGAGTTGCAGAGGCTGGCCTTGAACCTGCAACCCTCCTGCCTTGCTTCCTGGTACTAGGATTACAAATGTGCACCACCATGCCTGGCTCTTCAGTTTCTTATCTGTATCAATTTTCCTATCTCAAGGGGTTATTAAAAGGAGTAAATTGATTTGTAGATTTAATGTACCTAGCACAGAACTGGGTAATAATAAACATGTAAATGTTAAAAATGGTTATTCTTTTTTTGCAGTACTGGGGATTGAACCCAGGGGCATTCTACCTCTGAGCTATACTCCCAGTCCTATTTTTTATTCTTTATTTTGAAACAGGGTCTCTCTAAGTTGTGGAGGACCTCACTAAGTAGCTGAGGCTGGCTGCGAACACGGATCCTTCGGTCTCAACCTCCCAAGTACTGGGATTACAAGTGTGCTCCACCACACCCAGCTAAAAATGGTTATTCTTGATCTCTCAATTAGTGGTAGAACCAGAAACAACCCAAGTCTTCTGAATTCCAAAGCCTGTGTTCTTTACTTCTCAACCTTTTTGGTTTACAGATCCTTTAAGGATCCGACAAAAGCATCTAATCTTCTCTTTTGTTTGGCTCATTCATTTATTGATTCATTCAACAAATATCTTCAGAGCACCTACTATGTGCCAGGTACAGGGATGTTGAGGGCCCAACAGTCTGGCAGAGAGAAGCAATATTTAACAGTAATAACAAGCCAGGTAGGTGGCACACGCCTATAATCCCAATCTCAGTACTTGGGAGACTGAGACAGGAGGATTGCAGGTTCAAGGACAGCCTCAATAAGAAGTGAGACTCTCAGCAACCCAGCAAGACCCTGTTTCAAAATAAAAATAAAAGCCAGGCTTGGTGGCACATGCCTGTAATCCCAGTATTTGGAAGGCTGAGACAGGAGGATCGCAGGTTTGAGGACAGTCTCAGCAAGTAGTGAGACTCTCATCAACCTAGCAAGACCCTGTTTCAAAATAAAAATAAAATAGGGCTGGGGATGTAACGTGGAGGCAGAATGGTCCTGGGTGGTTCAATCCTCAGTAAAACACACACACACACACACACACACACACACACACACACACACATACACACACACACACACACACACACACACCCCATACAACAGTAATTACAGAAGTAGAGAGCACCATGAGAACTTATGGGGTTAGGGAGCCTGGACCAAGCAGGGATACAGGGAAGAATTCCTGGAAGAAGTACTATTTAAGATGGAATAAAAAAAAGGCCCAGTTTCAGGGTTCTTGGCTCCTAGGCCAAGAAGCTGGATTCTACCTCTGTCCTCCAAGTGACCAGTGTTTTGAAAGAACATTTAATCAGAAGCAAAATGTTGTGGTTTATCTGTTGAAAAACAATCCTATTTTCTAAAAGACAACACAGACAATCCCAGAAACTCTCCAGGCTGTGCATACACTCAGGATTAACATCCCTGGAAGGTCTTACTGGAGTGGTTTGGTTCTGTCATCAGTCCTCAGTTGACTTATTCATTCCTTTCTAGATGGAGGCTGGTGTGTCACTAGTTCAAAATGAATTTGAGCCTAGTCCTCAGATTTGGAACTAGATGCAGAGTGAGGCATATGTCTCAGCTTGTAGAGCAGTAATTAGCTGAGAATCATCAATATATCTAAGTAACCTCTTGGATAGGTTTTCCTGGGAAAAAAAAAAAAAATCTGTCTTCTTCCCCCAAGGCAGCTCCTGGGCTGAGAGTCTCCAGCTAACATCAGACTTGAGCCAACAGGAAGGGTGATGAAGAGGAGCTTTCAGACATTTTTGTGTGAGTCAAATGCTCTTGGAAGCCCAGAGGGACCACGCAGAGCACACAGCACATCAGATTTGCTGCCTTTGAGAGCCACTTCCTAGCTGTGTAACACTGAACAAACTTCCCAGCTCCTCTGACCCTCCATCTCTTTATCAATAAAACAGGATACTGTAGGGACACAATATATTACTGGAGGTGAAGATACCCTCTAAACTATAAAGTATACTTTATTTCTTTATTTCGTAGTGCCAGGGACCAGACTCAGGGACTTGTGCATGCTAGGCAAGTGTTCTACCACGGAGCTATATTCCCAGTCCTATAATGTATACTTTTTTTTTTTTGGCAGTACTGGGGATTGAACCCAGGGGCATTCTACCTCTGAGCTACACCCCCAGTCCTATTTTTTATTCTTTATTTTGAAACAGGGTCTCACTAAGTTGCAGAGGGTCTCACGACCTAAGTAGCTGAGGCTGGCCGGGAACCTGTGATCCTTCTATCTCAGCCTCCCAAGTACTGAGATTACAAACATGCACCATCACATTTGGTCTTTTTTTTTTTTTTTTTTTTTTTTCAGTATTGGGGATGGAACCTGGGGGCATTCTACCTCCGAGCTACAGCCCCAGCCCTATTTTTTTTTTTTATTCTTTATTTGGAAGCAGGGTCTTACTAAGTTGCAGAGGGCCTCACAAACAGCTGAGGCTGGCTGCAAACCCAGATCCTCCGGTCTCAGCCTCCCAAATGCTGAGATTACAAGAGTGCACCACCACGCCCAGGTCATTTCTTTTCTTTTTCTTTTGTGGTACTGTGGGTGGAACTCAGGGGCTCTCTACCTCTGGGCTATATCCCCAGCCCTATTTTATTTTTTATTTGGAAACAGGGTCTCACTAAATTGCTAAGAACCTCACTAAGTTGCTGAGGATGACTTTGAACCTGCAATTCTCCTGTCTCAGCCTTCCAAGTACTAGGATTACAGGTGTGCACCACCATGCCCACCGTAATACAGACTTTAAAGGTAGGGAATTATGGCCTTGCACAGTGGTACATGTCTATAATTCCAGCAATTCAGGAGGCTGAAGCAAGAGGACTGCAAATTCAAGGCCAGACTGTGCAACTTAGCAAGTCCTTGTCTCAAAATAAAAAATAAAAAGGCCTGGGGATGTAGCTTAGAGGTAAAGTACCTCTGGGTACAATCCCCAGTATTTTTGTTTTTTTTTTAAAAAATGAGAGAGAGAGAAAAATAGGATATTATAATTTTTTTTTTCTTTTGCAGTAGTGGGCTTTGAACCCAGGGCCTTGCAAATACTAGGCAAGCACTCTATCAATGAGCTTTGTTCTGAGTCCAGGATAGCTTTCCAGAAGTAGGTATTAAATGAAAACTAAGAACATTTCTATGTCACAGTACAGATGCAACCTGAGACCTGGCACCAGCTGGACTCTTCCAGGATGTCAGCATGGCCAAGCCGGAAGGCACCCATGACCCACCTGTGAGCCACTCCCTTGTGGATAATACCACCCCACCCAACTCAGTCAGACTTCAGCAGTGTCCTGGATGCTAATGTAGATCACTTTCCATTGAGAGAACCTAGCCCAGCTTGAGGGACCCGGGGGGTGCAGTGTGGCTGCCCCCTTCTACAGAGACCACTTGTTTTTAAAACCATGGTACCCTTCTCACAAACTTCATTGGGCCTTGGCTTCCCTTTTAGTTGTTAGGCATGGAAAAGAGGAGCAAGGGCTGGAGCTGGCTGTAAGCCAAAAGCCAGCAGGCTTCCTGTTATCCCCCTGGGTCTGCTAAAGTAGCAAATGACAGAATGGCAGAAGGCTCACCTCATCCATGCCAGAGGCAGTGAAGAAGATGCCGACCTCCTCGGCATAGCGCTGCAGCTCCTTGTACTGGGCATGGCTGAATTCCAAGTGGCGTTTGTGCTCCCCATAGGTCTTCCCCCAGGAATGCTTCGAAGTATACGGCCTCTCAAGGGCTTTCCGATTGAACTTGAATTCCAGTTCGCTCTTCTGGAACTTGGCACAATCGGCCCCACACTCCTGTAACACACCGCAGGGCTCCTATCAGTGACTTGTCATGGATTCTCAGAGACAACAGAAATGTTAGGGCAACTGCTATGACATCATTATCTTTAGAAACAAAATGGATTGACAGAGAGGTTAAGGGCCCCAAAAAAGGAAAAGGAGAAGCAGGAAGAGTCTGCAAGGAAGAAAAGTGTTCTGGGAATAGAAGATACTCCCCTACACACAACACACACACACACACACACACACACACACACACACACACACACACACACTTTCCCTCTTAAAATGCAAAAAATCTTAGGACTTTTTTTGTATTATAACATTAAAAGTAACATATCAAAGAGTTAAGGAAGATTTAAAGTTCTATAACTCAGCAGAAGATAGTAAAATGAGCACTAGGTCAGGACTTAAGAAAAAAAAGTCAGATTCTGTCTTTACTCTTAGATAAGGTCACTTCCCATTTCTGGATTCAGTTTTTCCATATATACCAAGAACAATCTGGACTAGCAGTAGGACTTGTAAACTATTCTAAGGAGTCTTTTATAGGACCAGGAGAACAAAGGGACAGGGCCCTGGGCCTCATTCTCTGATGTGAACAACAACCATTCTGCTTTCAGCATGACATTTTGTTCTCAACAGGTTCTGCAGCAAAAAGCAAACAGGCAAAACTGAGAAATGCCCCAGTTTAGGTTATTGCTACTGAATGGAAATGTGAATATAAAACCTGGAGTTGGGTGTGGTCATACACACACACCTGTAATCTACTGGGGAGGCTGAGGCTGGAGGATCACAAGTTTAAGGCCAACCTGGGCAGCTTAGCAAGACTCTGTCTCAAAATAAAATTGCATAGCATGTGCAAGGTCCTGGGTTCAATCCCCAGTATTGTAAATAAAATAAAATAAAACTGGATTGTATAAAAGCTTTAATTCTATTGCAAATCTGCTTCCAAATTCACAAGATTATTTTAAAAACCTACTCAATAGAAAGATTAGGTAAAATCCTCAAAAGTCCCAGCTCACTGTCATTTCTGTACACAGAGGTATTCATGCTATTGAAAACCTCTCAGGCAGGACCAGAAACATCAGTGCTGAGAATACTACCCCCTCCCCCACACACACACATACACACACCAGGGGAAAAAAAATCACAAGAGGGCACAGTCAGGACTTGATGCTGAATTCTCATTGCTTAAATGAAGACCCCAACGCTCAAGTGACCTGACCAAAGTCACAGATGTATGGGAAGAAAGCAGTTGCCTTTGCTTTTTCTAAAAATGAGAGATTTCTTTATCTGTTCAATGCTACAGTGAATTCTACGTTCAGGAAACACAGTCCCTGCCAGGCATGGTGGCACACACCTGTAATCCCAGTACTTGGGAGGCTGAGACAGGAGGACCACAGGCTCGAGGACAGCCTCAACAAGTACTAAGACTCTCATCAACCCAGTGAGACCCTGTTTCCAAATCAGAAATAAATAAAATCAGGCTGAGGGTGTAGCTCAAAGGTAGTATGCCTCTAGGTTCAATTCCCAGTACCACACACACACACACACACACACACACACACACACACACACCAAAAAAAAAAACAGTCCCTGTCACTGTTTTACTATAATGCTAACGGTTCCTTCATTTAAGATTTTACTGCTTCTCTGCTGGCAAAACCAAGCATCAGAACCCCATGACAAGCAAAGGGTGTGTTATTCCATTTGCACTGAAATTTGAAAGTTACAAATATGTTCAATTAGTACATTTCTAATTATAATATACTTACACATTATGCATTATATGTTATAATAGTATTTTATTATAGTAAATAAAAACTGAAAAAATTCTACTTTTAGTATTACAAATAGGGCTGGGGGAAGCCAGGCGTTGGTGATGCACATTTGTAATCCCAGTACTCAGGAGGCTGATGCAGGAGGATCACCGATTTGTGGCCAGCCTCAGCTACTTAGTGAGGCCCTCTACAACTTAGTGAGACCCTGTTTCAAAATAAAGACTAAAAAATAGAGCTAGGGGTGTAGCTCTGAGGTAGAGTACATCTGGGTTCAATCCCTAGTACCACACACACACACACACACACACACACACACACACACACACAAAAACAGGACAGGAGTATAGCTTAGTGGTAGAGCACTTGCCTAGCATATGGGAGGCCCTGGGTTTGATCTCTAGCACCCCCCCACACACATACACACTAAAAGAAAAAATACACTGCGAACAGATTTGTTGTATGAACAAGGCAACTTATACATAATACACTCTGGGCAACTAACCTTGCAAATGTGACTCACTCCATCTACCAATGGCAGCAAAGTAAGAATAAATAAATCCCGAAATAAAAGGAGTTCATGAATTTTTTTTTCTTTTTTTTGTTTTGTGGTACTGGGGATTGAACTCAGGGGCATTCTACCTCTGAGCTATACCCCCAGCCCTATTTTTTATTCTTTATTTTGAAACAGGATCTCTCTAAGTTGCGGAGGGCCTCACTAAGTAGCTGAGGCTGGCCGGGAACCTGAGATCCTCCTGTCTCAGCCTCCCAAATACTGGGATTACAAATGTGCGACATCATGCCCGGCTGCTTTAAATTTTAAACAAAGCACACACATATATTATAAACCAAGAAAAACTAAGGTCTAAAGAAGAAAAGTAACCCACTCAAGATTATTCAACTAATAGTGTCTTGATTTTAGTCCTGAGCTCTTTGCACTATAACACAGGCTTAGTTCTATCATTCCCCTGGAGAACCATCCTACAAACTCAAAAGAGAGAAAATATGAGAGAAAACTGTTTCCATGGCTTCAGTATCTCCAGGTATTTCTACAATTTTGACATGCAAAGAGGTCACACCTTGGAAAAACAAGCTGCTTCTCTAAATTAAAAGCAGGAATTCCTCCCCCTAACCCCCAAACAATGTTACAGTTCCAAGCCAGGAGCCCTGTGGCAAGGAACAATTGAGCTCTGTGACAAGGAACAATGATATTTTTAAATTCCATTATTGTACTTGAGAGGCTGAGACAGGAGAATCAAAGGTTCAGGGCCAGTCTCAGCCACTTAGATGCTCAGCAACTTAGTGAGAGCCTGTTTCAAAATGAAAAAATAAAAAAGGGCTGGGGGTGTAGCTTGGAGGTAGAATGACCCTGGGTTCAATCCCTAGTGCCGCACACAGACACAAAAAATTATTTACTAGCTGTGTGACCTTGGACAAGTCACTTTCTTCTTTGAGCCTTTAAAATGCAATCAACGACATCTCCTGCCTTGGGTTGTTAAAGGAATTATATGAGATGGTGCATTTCATCCATTTCCTCTCTAAGGAAAAAAAAAAAAAGTGCAGCCTGATGCCATATTTATTTAATTTTATATAAATACATGCTTTGAGGCTCAAGCAAATTTATAATTCATTGCCTGCAATGTTTCTGTTTGATATACGGTTGAAAACTTATTATAAGAAAGTCAAACACAGGTTTAATCTTCTGCAATTAAATCTGGGCCTTCAAAGCCAGATGTGGTGGTGCACGCTTGTAATCCCAGTACTTGGGAGGCTGAGACCGGAGGATCCCAGGTTTGCAGCTTCCCAATAGGGCTGGGGGTGTAGCTCAGAGGTAGAATGCCCCTGGGTTCAATCCTCAGTATCAAAAAAAAAAAAAAAAAAAAAAAAAATCTGGGCCTTTGATTGACCAGTGGATATGGAAGAATTATTGACAAAATGCAGGCACCAAGCCGAGCATAGTGGTGCATGCTTGTAATCCCAGTACTTGAAAGGCTGAAACTGGAGGATCCAGGTTCTTGGCCAGCCTCAGTTACTAAAGGTGAGGCCCTGCGCAACTTAGTGAGACCTTGTTTCAAAATAAAGACTAAAAAATAGGACTGGGGGTGCAGCTGGGAGATAGAATCCTGGGTTCAATCCCCAGTACTGGAAAAAAACATGCAGGCACCAAAGCAAAAGTAAAACTCTTTCACCAGTCCGCCTGGCCTGATGGCACAAGTTTGTAATCCCAGTACTTGAGAGGCTGAGACAGGAGGATTGCAGGTTTGAGGCCAGCCTCTGCAACTTAGTGAGACCCTGTTTCTAAATAAAAGAATAAAATAGGGCTGGTAAGAATGCCCTCAGAGGTAGAATGCCCCTGGGTTCTATCCCCAATACCACACACATAAAAAAAATCTTTCATCAGTCATAATTTGCCTGAAATATGTTATATCCAAAAGAAGCTTTGTCAACCAAAACATCTCCAGCTCAGGTTTCTGCACAATATCTTGCAGTACATTACTGTAAAAATGACTTTCAATTCATCAGTATCTTTCCATTCATCTATTTGCAAAAATCCTTTAGGATTGTCACAGGCAAGTTATCTTGGACAAAGGTTTTCAGAGAGTATTCTGGAGGAAAACAGGAAATAGGTTAAAGCACTTAGCTCAGTATTTGATAGAGTAAGAATCCAAAAATTGTTAACAATTGTTACTTTTGTTTTATGATCCAGTCATTAGACTTTCATAAAAAACAGTCCTGAGAGGATGGAAAGAAAGGTTATCCAAGTAGTCCTGAACATAAGTGGAAATTTCTTTTTTTTTTTTGTGGTACTAGGGGTTGAACTCAGGGGCGTTCTACCTCCAAGCTACATCCTCAGCCCTATTTTTTATTCTTTATTTTGAAACAGGGTCTCACTAAGTTGCAGAGGGCCTCACTAAGTAGCAGATCCTCCTGTCTCAGCCTCCCAAGTACTGGGATTACAAGCGTGAGCCATACACCCGGCTTTTATAAGTGGAAATTTCACAAGAGGAGGCATGACTATTTAACTATTTATAAACATCATATCATTAATAGCTGACATTTATGGAGTCCTCTATGTCCCGTAGGTGCTAATTTACATGAGTTATCTCATTTGATCCTCATAACAACTCTATGAAGTAAGACAACTATTATCAAGTAAGTTTTTTGGGGAGAGGAAGTACAGGGGACTGAACCCAGGGACATTCTACCTCCGAACTATTACACCCCCAGCCCTATTTTATTTTTTATCTGGAAATAGGGTCTCACTAAGTTGCTGAGAGCCTCATTAAGTTGTTAAAGCTGGCTTTGAACCTGAGACCATCCTGTTTCAGCCTCCCAAGTCCTAGGATACAGGTGTGCACCACTAAGCCGGGCTTGAAGTCGGGGTTTCAAAAAAGAAAAAGGAGGATCAGGGAGGCTAAGTAACTAGCATGACTTGAACCCAGAGCTCCAGTTTTTAACAACTTCATATTATGAACACACGGACTGGCAGGTGAGAAGAGATTACAGCAACTTCCAGAAACAAGATATGAAAGGCAGGAAGGGGCCTATCGTTAAGATCTTGAAAGCTAGGTAGGCAGCCACTGACGGTGCCAGGCAGGGTTAAGATCTGATTAAGTCTTGTGCTTGGGGGAGACTATTCTGGTACCAGAAGGGGAAGGAAGGAGGTCGTGTTAGGAGACTATTGTTCAATCGCAGCTGAGTTAGGAAGGAGGCGGAAGGGCTGGAAAGACTTAGACAACGGAACTGGTGAGCAGCAGGACAGGTGGGATCCAAGGGACGGAGAGGGGAAGGGGTCCCGGGCTCCCAGGCTCCCGCGGCCGCGCCCCTCACCTTGGCCACGCGGATCATGCGCTTGGCCACGTCCAGGTCGCCCTGGTGGTTCTGGCCGATCTCGGCAATGATGAAGCACGGGTGCTGTCCGCCCACCCAGCGCCCGGGACACAGCTCCAGCTCCAGCGGCATCGCGGCCACTCGAGCTTCCGCGCCCACTGCCCAGCTCGGCCTGGCCACCGCCGCCTCGGTCAGTCCTGTGCACAGCCCGCACGCCGCCCCGCCACGTCAGCCCGCGGCCGCCGCGCAGCCAATCCCCAGGTCCTGCCTTGCTCCCGACAGCCAATCAGAACCGAGGGCGGAGCCTTCGCGGGAAGGCGGTGGGGAGGGAAAAGGAAGCCCCGCCCCCTCCTACGCCGAGCGAGCGGCCACGGGCGGGGAATCTCATCTCCCGCTGTGACGATCGCAGGGTCCTTGCTAACGTTCCTTGATGGAGGCTGAGGGCAGCCTCGGCAGAGATCAGGCCAGTCTAGCTCCTAAGGGCATGCGCACAGCGCGCCCTACGGAGTAAGGGAAGAAACAGGAATTCTGGAGTTAGAACCTCAGAACTGGTTCGAGTCCAGCGGCTGCCACTAACCAGCTCTTGATAATGAATTGCTCAGTCTTCTTGAGCTTTATTCTCCTCTGAAGCAGGAAAATAATAGAGAACTGTGAAGCTCCTGATCACAGTACTTAGTGCAGTAAATTTTCTATAAGTGGTAGCCGTTCCTATTATATGAGAAGCAAAAGGTTCAGAAATTTCCACTGATGGTGGTCACACCTGTAATCCCAGCTACTTAGGAGGCTGAGGCAAGAGGATTGCAAGTAGCCGGGTGTGGTGGCGCACGCTTGTAATCCCAGCATTCGGGAGGCTGAGACCGGAGGATCCGGGTTCGCGGCCAGCCTCAGCTACCTAGTGAGGCACTCCACAACTTAGTGAGACTCGGTTTCAGAATAAAAAATAGGGCTGGGGGTATAGCTCGGAGGTAGAATGCCCCTGAGTTCAATCCCCAGTACCGCAAAAAAAAAAAAAAAAAAAAGAGGATTGCAAGTTCGAGGCCAGTCTGGGCAATTTAGCAAGACTGTCTCAAAATAAAATTTCAAAAGAGCTGAGGTTGTGACTCAGTGGTGGAGTACCCTTAGGTAAAATCTCCAGGACCAAAGAGAGAAAAAAGGGGTTCCAGTGCCACCAAGAAAGCCAGAGCAGAGCTGGGACTAGGACCAGCTCAGGGCTCCTACAGTACATTTGGGTGGATTTCAAAGTTGAGAAATACAAGTTAGACTGATTCCTTGCTTGACTTACCAGAACTGATGGGTTAAGTAACAATGATTGGGTAGTTTTTGGACATGTCAGTATAAAAGTACAGTTGAAACTTCCCGCCAGGCAGGAGGAAAGGCAGCTCTGAGGCTCTGGACTTGAGAGAGGTCTGGGAGCCATTCAGAGTCCCACTGAGGATAGATGGGACTGGTGAGAACTTGAAGAGGGATGAGCAACATAGAAGCAGCAGCCTTGTGCAGCTGCCTTGGAAGGAACAGAGAAGAGAAATCAGAAGCCCCCCGCAGAGAGCCAGTGTGTGTTCTGAGACCATTGGTGGGCTGGAGGGAGGTGGGGCACAGTGCATCAGTGGCCTGCAGCAACCCAAGAGAAAGAGGACCAAGAAGGGGTCAGTGGACTTGGAGATCGATGGCTGCTGGAGATAGCAGTCTTGGTGGTAAAGGAGAGGTGAGGAACAGAAAGGCAAAAGTAGAACTTTTCTTGCAAAAGCTCAGTTGTCACATCAGGTGGGAAATGGACCCTGGGCTGGAGGGGATCCCAGAGTTGAGGGCTTCTGAGGAAGTGTATGTTTGGAAACCAAGAGGAAACAGTAAAGGACAGGGGGAAACTGAAAGCAGAGACAGGACAGGGCATATTTTTGCAGGGGATATGGACGTGCTACATTAGCTAGCAGGGGCTTTCACTCTCAAGTTTGAATGGCAAGCAACAGACCAGGATCTCAGGGAAAATGGAGACCAGCACTAAAGCACCTCAGTCACTTCTGGATGTAGAAAACCACCCTGGTCTTGCATAGTTTGTGAACAAATGGAAACTAAGTCTAAAGGAATAAAAAGGAGAAACACATTTAAAAATAGCCATCCCACAAGAAGCAAGTTAGGCTGATATTATTTGTAACTAAATAAAAACCTTTAGGAAATCAAAGTACTACTTTACCTTACTAAGTAAGAAGGAAAGGGCAATATTCATTCCACTGTCAATCTTGTGTTTATTTTTTATTAGTCTTGTGTTAAAAGCCAGTTTCTGGTGCTTTCTGTGGCCTTTTTTGCTTGGTTAATGAATCAATGTTCAATCTGTTCAAAATGGATGAGAACTAGGGGAAGGTCTTGTAAAGTAAATTAAAACCAATGAGAGACTCTTTCCTGGTTGGTTTGGTTTGGTTTAGTACTGGGAATTGAACCCATTGAATCGAGGGACATTCTACTTCCAAGCTACACCCTTATCCCTGCCCCCTTGTTTTTGAACAGGGTCTTGGTAAGTTGCTGAGACTCTTGCTAAATTGCTAAGGCTGGCCTTGAACCTGTGATCCTCTTGTCTCAGCCAAGTACTGGGATTACAGGTGTGTGCCACGGTACCCAGCTTCTTCCCTATTATTGGCAGAAGAGAGCAAGGAAGAACTTTGTTTTGAAGAAAGTAAAGTACCAAGAGTGCTGGGTCACGGGGTTGAGGTTGAGGATGGGGGTCTTGTTCCCACATTAGACCTCTGGGGTCTGAGGCCCTAGGGGCCATGCTGACTGTGAAAGCCCCTCCTAAAGTTGGTTTGAGTAGTTTCTTCCAACCTAGGACTTGGGCTTAAGTTTTTGTTTTGTTTTGTTTTGTTTTTGGGTACTGGGCATTGAACCAAGTTGTAGAGGGCCTCACTAAGTAGCTGAGACTGGCCACGAACCCAGATCCTCCTGTCTCAGCCTCCCAAGTACTGGGATTACAAGCATGCACCACCACGTCCAGCCTGCTTAATTTTTTACACTCTGTGCTCTAGCTACACTTAACTACTTTGATCCCCCTAAAGGACCATGTTCCGTCACCCCCAGGCTTTCACTCAGGCTGTCTCCTATGGGTATTCCCTTCCTGTCCCTCTACCACCACCATACTGAGCCTCCCTGCCACCTGCAGGTCCTCCAGCATAGCAGCAGCTTCCTCTGAGATTCCTCTTTGATCTCCCTGACAAGCTTCTCCCGGCTCTCATAGAACCCTCTTCTTTGTCCACTTCTCACCCTTTAAGGTAGCTGCCTCTGCTCTTGAATGCCATTCTCTTTGGACTGTGAGCTCCTACGCATCAGGAACCATCTGGGATACCTACTAGGGACATGTGGTGCCCAAGAAAGGCGTTGAGGCCCACTCTGCTTAATGTTGGACAGAGCCTCATATTACAACTGTGTCCAGTGGGGCCAGGAGTTCCTTAAGAGCAGGGGCTGGGCCCTTTCCTGGAATACCCCCAGTACCAAGCACAGGACTAAGTGTTTTCTTTACTTTTATTTTATTTTAGGTGCTAGGGGTTGAACCAGGGGCATTCTGCCTCCAAGCTATATACCTAGCCCTATTTTATTTTTTATTTGGAAACAGGGCCATGCTAAGTTGCCAAGAACCTCACTAAGTTGCTGAGGCTGGCTTTGAACCTGCTATCCTCCTATCTCAGCCTCCCAAATATTGGGGTTACAGGCATACACCACCACACTCATCTCAATAAATGTTTTCTGAATGAGCAAGTGTGGAAAAGGAAAAACGACAATGAAGACTGAGGCGGAACCAACTTCATCTATTCGCTCCTCAGGCCTCATTCAGACTCTTGAGTGGACATGGCTCTCCCACTTGTCACCAGAGTCAGCTTTCTGGCAAGTTCCCCCGAGGAAGAAGTGAGGAGCCAAGTCACTCTCTCCCCCAACCCCAGCTGCCAGAAGCCTGCCAGGATGTCAAGTGGCCAGAGTCTGATTCTCTCGAGGTTCTGTGTTGCTCCATCTGTGGGCACCTTGCTGCTCATCGCCTCACCCATACCCGTTCCTGCTTCCTCAACCTTGATCCTCATCCCCATGGCATGAGCATCACTTCTCTGCTGCCCCCATCTCACCTGGGGCAGTGTGGGAAGCGAGTGTCAACTCACACCAACTCCCTTGAAGGGTCTTGGCCTGTGACATACCTTACCTGCTTCCATTTCCCAAATGTATCTCATTCATCCATCCAGCCAATAATTCCTGAGTGTCAAGGACCACATCAGCGCTGGGAACTGGATGGGGGTCAAAGAGCCATGGTCCTGTAAACTGTAGTTTACAATAAAAGTCATTTAAAAAATAAAGGAAGTAGAGCCGGGCATGGTGGTGCGTGCTTCCAATCCCAGTACTTGGGAGGCTGAGATAGGAGGATTGCAGGTTTGAGACCAGCCTCAGCAACTTAGCAAGGCCCTCAGCAACTTAGTGACACCCTGTAGTAATCCCAGTACTTGGGAGGCTGAGACAGCAGAATCACAGATTCAGGGCCAGCATGTGGTAACCTAGCGAGATCCTGTTTCAAAATAAAAAAGGGCCAGGAGTATAGTTCAGAAGTGTTCTACACCCATAGGCTCAATCTCCAGTAATATGCATGTATGCATGCATGTGCGCTCACACAAACACACGCGCACACACAAATAAATAAAATGAAGATAAGCTATAGTTTCATATACATATATAATTATTAATTATGACAAAGGCAACAACAACCGAAAAACCCCAGAGTGCCCTGTTAGAAAATAATAAAGGGGGAGCCGGGCGTGGTGGCGCACGCTTGTAATTCCAGCATTTGGGAGGCTGAGACTGGAGGATCCGGGTTCGCGGCCAGCCTCAGCTACCTAGTGAGGCACTCCGCAACTTAGTGAGACTCGGTTTCAAAATAAAGAATAAAAAATAGGGCTGGGGGTGTAGCTCGGAGGTAGAACGCCCCTGAGTTCAATCCCCAGTACCGCAAGAAAATAATAAAGGGGTCTTCTGTAGTTGGGTGCTTAGGAAGGGTCTTCCTCAAGAGTCACTCATGAGACCCTCCCCCATGCCACTCCAGATTCCTTCCAAGTGATAATAATGTCTTCCTACCCTGGGTCCCCACAGGACACTGGAACAGCACAGTGTCCCGAACAAAGCACAGGGTTTAGAGTAAAATCAGGCCTAGGTTCCTCTCCCAGATGAGAGACTTCAGGCCAGGGAATGCAACTTCCTCCTGGGGAGGTGAGGACAGCCACCACCAGAGGGCAGTGGTGAGGTCTGCACAAGAAGAGGTAAGGAAGCCCTGAAACCGCCCAGGACCACCAGCATTTCCAGGGTCTCATTTCCTCCAGCTCTCTGGCACATGGCCACTGCCTGTGGCCTGCTGCCACCTTCCCAGGCTCAGACCTCACCCTGACAGTCTATGCCTGTCACTGGCTTCATCACTAGCTGGGGTGGGCTGCCTCTCACTCTAGCCCAGTTAAGACAGTGAGTCTGGAAGGTGTCTCTACCTCCTTGTCTCGCCCTTTAAAGAGTCCCCAAAGCTTTCACAACTTTTGCTCTTACCCCCTCAAGCTGTTCTTGGGAACCTTGATCATGCATAGGGCTTCAAGATCTGCATCCTCAGCTGGGCGTGGTGGCCCATGCCTATAATCTGAATACTTGGGAGGCTGAGACAGGAGGATTGCAGGTTCATAGCTGGCCTCAGCAACTAAGGGAAACACTCAGCAACTTAGCAAGACCCTGTTTCAAAATAAAAATAAGTAAAATAAGGCTGGGGGTGTCGATCAGAGGTAGAATACCCCTGGGTTTAATCCCTAGTTCCAAATAAATAAATTTGCATCCTCACGGTGAGTCCTAGACCTCCATCATCAGCCCCAGGACACCAGAACCCTTTACAGCATGCTACCCAGTCTCAGTCACATGCTGCTGCCTCCTTGAGGCTGGCCAGACATATGTTCAAGGATAGCATTGGGGCAATACTTACATGAAAAGATGATCAACACTATTAGCCATCAGGAAATTAAAAACAAAAACCCACAATGAAGCTGGGCGTGGTGGCACATGCTTGTAATCCCAGCATTTGGGAGGCTGAGACCAGAGGATCCAGGTTCACGGCTAGCCTCAGCTACCTAGTGAGGCACTCTGCAACTTAGTGAGACCCTGTTTCAAAATAAAGAATAAAAAAATAGGGCTGGGGTATAGCTCGGAGGTAGAATGCCTCTGAGTTCAATCTCCAGTACTGCAAAAAAAAAACAAAAAACAAAAAACAAAAACCCACAATGAGATACTACTGCATACTTGCTAGGATTCTAAAACCAGAAAGGAGTCGGGTGGGGTGGTGCACTTGTAATCCCAGTACTTGGGAGACTGAGACAGGAGGATCACAGATTTGCAGCCAGCCTCAGCTACTTAGTGAAGCCCTCCACAATTTGGCGAGACCCTGTTTCAAAATAAAGAATAAAATATAGGGCTGGGGGGTACAGCCCAGAAGTAGAATGCCCCTGGGTTCAATCCCCAGTATTAAAATAAATAAATAAACCCAGAAAGGCAGATAATTACAAGGATATGAATCTTTGGAATCAAAGTTGGATTAACCAGGTTCTCACCTCTCAGGATTCTCTCTTGCAATGGTGACCCCAGAGCCTGGTGATCATCAGGACGGCAAGTCCATACATTTCTGCCATCCTGGGTACACAAAGCTGCCCAGCTCCTGCCCCTCTTGAGACCCTCCTTTGGATTCTCTGACACTCCAGCAACATCCCAGTAAACCACAAGGACCCCATATTTTGTTTCTGTTTATTGATGCCTACTTCTCTCTAGCCCTGTTCCCTCCTTAACCCTGTCAATGATTGCTACAATTGTGTCATTTCAAAAATGTTACATAAATGGAATCCTACAAGTTGGGTTTTTTTTGTTTGTTTTTTTCCACTCGGTAATTCCTGGGGATTCACTCAGGTTGTTGTATATGGCAATAGTGTGGGGTTCTTTCTTTTCTTCTTTTTTATTTGATTTTTGGTACTGGGAACTGAACCCAGGGGCATTCTACCCCTGAGTTACACCCCAGTCCTTTTTATTTTTTAATTTTGAAACACGGTCTCTTTTAAGTTGCTCAGGCTGACCTCAAACTTTAGATCCTCCTGCCTCAGCTTTCCAAGTACTGGGATTACAGGCATGTGCCATCATATCTAGCTAGTATGTTCTTTTTTTTATTTCTGAGTAATATTCCATGAATGGATGAGGCACAATTTGACCATTTACCCTGTTAAAGGACATTTGGTTGTTTCCAGTCCATAATAAAAAAATAAAGTTAAAACTCCTTAGTATTCCAGAGAAGAACTTTCTGCTTTTCAAAGATGGATACATGACCCT
This sequence comes from Graphiurus murinus, assembly GCA_004027655.1. Taxonomy (NCBI): domain Eukaryota; kingdom Metazoa; phylum Chordata; class Mammalia; order Rodentia; family Gliridae; genus Graphiurus; species Graphiurus murinus. Next base: position 17,543 of record PVLC010017744.1, read on the forward strand.
TTAGGAAGTAAGCTCCCCATCACCGAAGTATCTGACAAAAATCAGGTAGTCATGTTGCATCGACAGAGGGACTAGGTGAGATCTGATTTCCTCCAGCCTCAGGAGCCTGGATTTCACCATGTGACATTATATATGTGTTTTGGTTTTCATCCATAGTTCCTGGTTCATAATTCTCTTCCCAAGGCAGGCCATAGAAAGCAGACTTTCTCTTCCGCAAGGCAGGTCATATAACTCTAAAAGCTCTGTACCTCTTTGCCCATACCTCACCTTCATCTGTATCCTATGTAATACTCCTTCTAGAAAACCAGGAAACCTAAGAGTTTTCATGAGTTGTGAGCTGCTCTAGCAAATATGTTGAACCAGAGGAGGGGACAGTGGGAACTCCGATTCATTACAGGTTGGTCAGAAGCCCAGGTAAAACCATGGAAGCAGGAGGCAGGATTGTGGGACTGAGCCCTCAAACTGTGGAATCTGACACTACCTCCAAGTAGACAGTGTCAGGAGAGAATTAAATAAGAGCCTGTGATGCTGTTGCAGAATCAGTTGCTTAGCATATACGGAAAAGCCCCACACATCTGGTGTCAGAACCGGTCTGTGTTGGGAGTGTAGTAGGAGAAACAAGTTTGAGTTGGTTTTTCTCTCTCTACACACTGCATGTCAGAAGTTTCCATGGGTGTATGGAGACTTTGTTAGCTCCGGATTGATGGGTTCTGATTTTTGGGACTCCAGGCCCCTTGTATCATCTGCAGCCATTTTAGCCCTCTGCTCCTCCAAATAATTATTTTACTGAGATTAGGAGGGACATGAGACCATTAAAGTAGATTAAGCCAAGCATGGTGGTGCATGCATGTAATCCCAGTACTTGGGAGGCTGAGACAAGAAAATGGCCGGTTTGCAGCCAGCCTCAACTACTTACTGAGGCCTTCCACAACTTAGTGAGACCCTGTTTCAAAATAAAGAATAAGAGCTAGGCGTGGTGGTGCACGCTTGTAATCCCAGCATTCGGGAGGCTGAGACCAGAGGATCCGGGTTCACGGCTAGCCTCAGCTACCTAGTGAGGCACTCCGCAACTTAGTGAGATCCTGTTTCAATAAATTAAAAAAAAATAGGGCTGGGGGTGTAGCTCGGAGGTAGAATGCCCCTGAGTTCAATCCCCAGTACCGAAAAAAAATAAATAAAGAATAAGAAATAGGGCTGGGAGTGTAGCTCAGAGGTAGAATGCCCCTGGGTTCAATCCCCAGTACTGCAAAAAAAAAAAAAAAAAAAAAAAAGATTAATATAGTTTGGCAAAGAAATAGTTTGTAGTAACTGACTTACAAGATCACAAAACAGATAAGCAAGCCAGGCCTTGACTCCACTCTCCAGGCCCCTCTATTCACATCACTTTGATGTCCAAACACCCAACTGTGGCTGGATGTAAGCATCTTCTTTGTTTTTTTCCTTGTGGTACTGGGGATTGAATCCAGGGGCATTCTACCCCGGAACTATACCCCCAGCCCTATTTATTATTTTTTATTTGGAGACAAGGTCTAAGTTGCAGAGGGCCTTGCTAAATTGCCAAGGCTGGCTGTAAATCTGTGATCTTCCAGTCTCAGCCTCCTAAATACTGGGATTACCAGCGCCCATCACCACACCTGGCTTGGGAGAGGGGGTAGGAAGCTGGGGGCTGAGCCCAGGGGAGTTCTACCTTCAAGCCACTCCCCCAGCCCTATTTTACTTTGCTAAATTGCTGAGGCTGGCCTCTAACCTTTGATCCTCCTACCTCAGCCTCCCAAGTACTAGGATTATAGGTGTGGGCCACCACACCCAGCAGATTTAGGTATCTGACTACTGTTCCCCCCAGGGGGTTTTGTGATTCACTTGTTTGGTCTTTATTATTAATTTTTTTTTAATAGTGTGGGAGTATGGGGCTTGAATCCCAGGGGCATCTTGCCTCCAAGCTACACTCTGCAAGCTTTATTTTTTTATTTGGAAACAGGGTCTTGCTAAATTGCTGAGGGTCTCACTATGTTGCTGAGGCTGGCTTCAAACATGCAATCCATCTGTCTCAGCCTTCCAAGTTTTGGGATTACAGGCATGTTCCACCGTGGCCGGCTTCACTCTGGTTCTTAAAATGAGTTTTGCTGCTGGGGGTGGTGGTGCACGCTTGTAATCCCAATACTTGGGAGGCTGAGACAGATGGATTGCAGGTTTGAAGCCAGCCTCAGCAACATAGTGAGGTCCTCAGCAACTTAGCAAGACTCTGTTTCCAAATAAAGAATAAAAAATAGGGCTAGGGGTATAGCTTGGAGGTAGAATGCCCCTGGGTTCAACCTCCAGTACCCAAAAAAAAAAAGGGGGGGGGAGGGATTTTGTTTGTGTTAAGACAGTGGAGGTGGCATGGGAAGTTAATTCGAATGTGCAGGTGGCCATGCAGGGGCCATGGAGGGAAGCAGGCTGGGGTGGGACTTGAGGTCAGGAGTCCTTTACAGGCACGGGGAAGTCACCAAAAGCCCCTGGCAGAGTTGCCCAGGAGAGCTGGCTATGTGGTGAACAGGGGTAGGGACTCCAGGTCAAGGGCTCTGGGTGGTCCACAGTGCAGATGCAGGGAATGAGGTCGCTGGGAACTTGGATTTCTACAGCCTCACTTCCTTTTTGTCCTCCATTGGTGAATCACCCACATCATGGAGAGCTCTGGGCTTCAGAAGTTCCTATTCTGGGAACACTGAGATGCACTTCCAGCCAGTGGAGTGACCTCACCCCAGGCTTCTCCCTGGGGATGGCACAAGGCAGGAGAGGAAGTCAGCCTTGCTTTGCATGCCAGGGGCCTTGCAACATCTACCCTGAGCCTCAGTTTCCTCATCTGAAAGGAGTCAGAATTCTCATATAAACACATCTCAAAACAATAAGTGAGGCTCAGGAGAGCCAGACTGCAGCTGGTCAGGCCTGTGTGTGACTGGGTCATTGTTGGTAGGAGCTGGGCAGGTAGCTGTGGTGGGGGGGTGGGAGAGATGGGTGGCTACAGAGACCGGGGAACAATGATGCTCTGAAGAGGCAGCCTGAGGGCAGGTCAGGGCCCTGATCCACCCACCCTTGAGTCTTCTCAACAGGTTACCCCTCGTGGGTGTATAGCCCTGCTGCACACATTGCTTTCCAGAGTGGGCAGGGCATCAATTTACAGATGGGAAAACTGAGTTCTAAGAAGCAATGGCTCTTTTGCAAGTTTGCAAAGGCATAGGGCAGGGCTTCCTCTTCCAATGCAGTTATCATTGCAATTAAGAATGGTGATTGTCAGGATTCACTGTGCTGTGTGCTTGTCTCCAAGCACTGTATAGTTCCTGCTCCAAAATCTTGAGCTATTCTCACCCTCTCAAACCTTTGGAACCAACAAAGTCTTATTAACTAGTGTGAACTTTGCTTCTAGACTGAGGAGAAACAGGCCTATTAACTTTCTCACTAGAACTCAGCCAGGAGCTTGGGATTCAGGCAGAATTGGGTCAGAAGCCGAGCCTGGCTGGTCACTGCTGACCACTTGACCACTGGCCGGGTGCTACATGACTGTGCAAGGCACTTTGGCTCCACATCCTTTTTTCCACATCTATAGAAGGGCATTAGTGCATTATTTAAAAAAAAAAAAAAAATCTTTCTCAATAAATGGTTACCTGCTCTTTTTCTCCTCTTTCACTGAAGCGCCCCTAGTTAGTGGCAGATGCATCATACTGTGCTTGGGCTAATGCAAGTCCACAAAGAGACAAGGCTGATTTGTCTGACAGACTTAACAGCGTTTCTATTGCAGTTTCCAGAAGACACTGTACTCACCTGCGGTCAATGCTGGGGGCATAGCCCTCATCTGGCCTTGCCTGGATAACTAACGGCCCCCTCACTGGCCAATCCCTTTCTTCTCCATTGGCCTAAAGCATAGCGACTTCTCCCACACCAAACCCTTACCCCCTGTGCAGGAGCAAGGGAGCAAAAGCATGAAGACTAGCCTCCCCATGGCTGGTTAGAACTTTCCTGTACCATCAGGCTTAGGCAGCTCAAACGACCTGCAAGTTCACTTAGATTGAGCCCCAGGACTTCAGTCAAGGAAGCAGAGGCTCATGGAGGGGAGGAGCTCAGCCCAATTCCAGCCAGTGGCCAAAACACAGGGCTTTGGTTTAAGGCCTCCCTCACACCTAGAGTGGGGACAGTGCTGTCACTAACACACTCCAATTCCTCCTAGCCAGCGGTCAAATCCCTTCATCAGGAATAACAGGACAATTTTTTATTCTCCTGCAATCTTTCCCAACATCTCTAGAGCAAGTTATAAAAGAGCCAGACCAACAGATTACTGAGCTGGCCTAACTGGCTCTGGGAAGAATCTGCACACTCGCTACTGCAGTCTTGATGGTTTTCCTGCAAAACTGTTTTGCTGGCTGAAGGCAGCCAGTAACTTGACTCCCTTTTTAAACTGTCAACCTAGCGGTGGTATCATCAGCCTCATTAAAAATGATGTCAGCACTATGTGACAGGGATGATGACAAAGGTCATAGAAAAGGGTAGGCAGAACCCTTTGTGGTTCTATCCCACCCTGCTGTGGTAGTAGGCTGGTGCAGCTCAAACAGGAATGTCAGAAAAGGCTCACAGTCTCCCGTACCTAACCCCAAGTGTGCCCAGCTAGGACAGTGGTGGTGCAGACGCAGGAACCAGGTGCTAGCATCTTCCACAGGATGATCTGCATTTCTACATTGGCAGTGTCCTCACTTTTCCGAGCCTAGGCAAGAGCAGGATGTTGAGGATGAGGTCACATGATTCCCAGACCAGGTTTTCACTACATAGGACACCATGGGCCAACTCTGGGCCCTCTCAGGCCTGTTTCCCACCTCTATAAAGAGCAGTGGCTTCAACCTTTCAAGGCACATTACTGTGGCTTCACACAAAACTGCAGGCTGATATTTTACATGCAGGTATGCTCCCACCCAGCTCAGACATATAGTAACTCAAGTATCTGCTGCAAAAGTTGGAACTTCAGTGAAGTTCTAAACACTGGAGATAAGTGCAGAAAGACAAAAGACAAGACAGCCTGCTCTATGAGCTTAGTGCTAAAAAAGCTGGCTTCTAGCCGGGCATGGTGGCGCACGCTTGTAATCCCAGCATTCGGGAGGCTGAGACCAGAGGATCCGGGTTCGAGACCAGCCTCAGCTACCTAGTGAGGCACTCCGCAACTTAGCGAGACCTGGTTTCAAACTATAGAATAAAAAAATTGGGCTGGGGGTGTAGCTCTGAGGTAGAATGCCTCTGAGTTCAATCCCCAGTACCGCAAAAAAAAAAAAAAAAAAAAAAAAAAAAAAAAAAAAAAGCTGGCTTCTCAGAATTTTATCTTTCTTTAGCCAAGGATGGCTGAGCCTTAAGCCTCTCCTAGATGGCAGAATCATGTCAACAGCTTCTGGTTGCCTGGTACAGTAGCACATACCTGTAATCCCAGTACTTGGGAGGCTGAAAAGAGGATCACAGGTTCAAGGCCAGCTTCACCAACTTATCGAGACTGTTTTAAAACAAAAAGTATAATAGGGCTGAGGGTGTAGCTTGGTGTCTCTGGGTTCAATCTTCAGTAGCACCAAAATTAAATAAAGGCTTCTTGTGATAAACTTGTGTGGTACTGAGGATTGAACTCTGGGGCATTCCACCTCTGGGCTACATACCTAGTCCTTTTTAATTTTGAAACAGGGTCTTGCTAGGTTAATGAGAGTCTCACTACTTGCTGAGGCTGTCCTGGAACCTGCAATCTTCCTGTCTCAGCCTCCAAAGTACTGGGATTACAGGCATGTGCCACCATGCCCAGTTAAACTTAATTTTAAAAGAACATGCTAGGAAATAAAATTCTGGAGCTGGGCACGGTAGCGTATGCATGTAATGCCAATATTTGGGAGGCTGAGATGGGAAGATTGCAAGTTTGAGGACCAGCCTCAGCAACTTAATGCAAATCTCAGCAATCTAGTGAGACCCTGTTTCAAAACAAAAAATAAAAAAGGGCTCTAAGTGTAGCTCAAAAGTAGAATGCCCTAGGTTCAATCTCCAGTACCACCAAAAAAACCAAAACCAAAACCAAAAAAAATCCAACAAGTAGCTTTATGTTTCTCACTGCCTTCATGTGCAAAGTCAAGCCAACATTTCAGTCCTACAAGGATGTCTAAAATGACCCAAATGACTTCTCCAGGCTCATCTTCCATTCCTCTATTTCTTCTCTAGTCAGATCTGCCTATTTATAGCTAAAGGTTCTCAGCAATTTCCTACCTCTAACCTCTGCTTGCCATGATCCTCTTTTTCTCCATTGCTATTACTAAACCTTACTCATATTCAAAAGATGCAGCTGAAGTATTTTCCTTTCTTGGAAATCTCCCCTAGAAAAGATGTCACCTAGTGGCACCTTCCCCAGCCATGCACTATTCTAACTCATCTGGACCTCTTGCTGCTCTGTACTAGGAAGGGGCGTTCACGTATTGTCTTCTCTTCCTCACGGGTTACTATGAAAGCCAAGGGCTGGCTTGTCTCTGTCATCCAGCCTTCCTTAGGCAATGAGCATGGCACATCCTAGGTGCTTGGTAGACAGTGGAAAGTTCTATAAACTTCTGAAAGCAAGCAGGAAAGATAGTTATCCAAATTTACTGTGTTTAGTACTTAACAACATATGTAAAACTTTAAGGATACTTGTTACAGAAAAATATTTTATAATGTATTGAAGGGTTGCCAAGTAGTAGATAAGGCCTTGAGTTTAAGTTAAATAGTCATAGAGATTAAGCCAGAAATAAACTATTTCGGGGAGGGGGGGTGCTGGGGATAGAACCCAGGGGCATTCTACTTCTAAACTATATTCCTGGACCCTATTTTATTCTGAAAAAGGGTCTCACTAGGTTGATGAGAGTCTATTTGCTGAGACTGTCCTTGAACCTGAGATCCTCCTGTCTCAGCCTCCCAAGTACTGGGATTACATGTGTGCGCCACCATGCCCAGTTTAAACAACACTTTAAAGCATATGAATATTTGGATTCTAAAAACACACCATTTGGGGGGCCTTGTCAAAACCGTTAAATTTTCCTAGTTAGAAATTCAAAGCTGGGTGTGGCGGCATATGCTTTTTTTTTTTTTTTTTTTTAAAAAGGGCTGGGGGATAGCCAGGAGGTAGAAGGCCCTGGGTTCCACCCCCATTAACACACACACACACACACACACACACAGCTGAACTGACCTGGGGCAGTGCCCATCTATTCCTGGACCATGCATTTTACATATTGTTCTTCTTTCGCATACCTGTCTTGATAACAAGCCAGGCTCTGTTTACCCATCAGTCAAACCGCTGTTTTAGCCTTGGTATGAAAGCCATTTTTCCTTCCAGATCTTCCTAGAGAGGGTCACATACTCTCGGTGCTACAAGAGACTTCAGAAGCCATTTGATCACACTCCTTCAATTTTGGACCCAGAGGTCAACACAAGGTCACAGAGGAAATGAATGGCAGAGCCAGTAAGTAGAATTCAGATCTTACAGACATCTGGTTAAGGCCTTTTCCTCCCTCACATCATCTTTAATTCATATATGACTTAAATCTAACATTAGTTTACTGGTTGGTAGTGACTCTAGCACATTCAATTCCAAGCTTGTCATATTTTTCTAGTTCTGGGGATTTAAATTCAGCAAGTGCTCTACCATTGAGCTATAAACTACCCTCTGAACATTATTTTTATTTATAGTACTGAGGACTGAATCCAGGGGCACTCTACCTGAGCTACACCTCTGCCCTTTTTACTTTCTGTTTTGAAACAGGGTGTCACTACTAGGTTGCTGCACTGCAATTCTCATGTCTCAGCCCCCAAGTGCTGAGATTATAGGTATGCACCACATCCGGCATATTTTGTCTTGAAACAGGATCTCCCTACCTTACTGAGGCTATCCTCCAACCTATGATCCTCCTATATCCCAAGTACTGGGATTACAGGCACATGCACCATATCCAACCTAATCCTCATTCTTGATGACTATGGACATAAACGAGGTAGCATTTTAAAAATAATGTTCAGCCAGACATGGTGGTACGCTCCTGTAATTCCAGTACTTGGGAGGCTCAGACAGGAAGATTGCAGGTTGGAGGCCTACCTCAGCAACTTAGCGAGACCCTATTTCTACATAAAAAGTAAAAAGGGATTGAGGGTGTACTTGGAAGTAGAATGCCTCTGGGTTCAATCCCCAGTACCAAAAAAACCCCCAAAAAACAAAACAAAAACCCAATCACTATTCTTCAGTGTATTAATGTATTTGACATGATCTTACAATTGCAGCCCAATTTTAAAATGTAAACATACAACTAGACTTTACCAAAGAGTAATGTGTTTATTTCACTTAAAATCTTAAAAATACTTTGGCAGTTGTCACATAAAATATCCTAATGTTAAAAAAAAAAAAACCCACAAAAAACATTGAAAAAGAAAAGCATGAAAAAACAGACCCAAAATGTTAAGATTTTATTTACAAAGCTTTTTTGTTGTACAGAAAGTAAAAATGCTGTTACAATCTCAGTGTAACTGGTAGCCACAGATGGTTGACTCACCAATCACAGCTATCCACGCTACAGCAAGAGTCTTACACAAAAACCTAACAACGCTTACAATTCTGTTGGGGCCAAGTCCCCAAGCTTGGTGGTGGATTACCAAGAGGGACTAAATAGAGGAGGGTGGAATGTCACAGGAACTATTCTTTGGCTCTTTGGGTGGGTGGGTGTCCTGGGGTTTGTGTCACAGCTACTTTTTTTTTTTTTTTTAAAAACAGCTACCAAATCCATGAGCAGTCCAACCAATACTGAACAGTTCTGTTTTTGCAGTTTATTTGGGGTCTTAATCATCTTCTCCTTCATCATCTGTTTCTCTCTTCCTCTTTTCACCTTTCCCGCTTTCTTCCTCCTCTGCACAATGACAAAAAATGACGACGTTAAGACCAGTGGAAAGGCATTTTGGCTAGGATACTGGTAATGTAGGCAAGAATTTGTTGGGAGATAAAGATGTAAAGACTCTGGAATTAGCCAGTCTATTTTCCAGATGTACTCATTTTCAAGTAATGTTGGGCAAACCAGTTAATTTTGTTATGCCTGGTTCCTCACTTGTAAAATAGGGACAACAGTAAGGGTAGAAAGGGTTATTCTGAGAATTAAATCAGATACAAGATGCTCAGTAAGAAACATAAAGACTCGACCTGTAGCAAATCAGTTCTAAAACTAAATCAAAAATTAAAAAGGGACCTTTAGCTACACATGGTGGTGCACACCTCTAGTCCCAGGTACCCAGGAGTCAGAAGCAGGAGAATCCCTTGAGTGTAGGGTACAAGCTAGCCTGAAAAATGTAAGGATACTCCAGTCCTCAAATAAATAAGTAGGATTTCTTAGAATAGTTATGTTCTTCAAATATTTGAGACAAAGACACATAGCTCTGTTTTATCAACTAGTAAAAATTCATGGCTACTTTAGTGAACTCAGTTAATCTATGTTGTATCATGTTCCAAAAAGCTTGTTGAAGGCAGTGACCAGGTCCTAACCAGTGTAATATCCATTGTAAATTTAATCCAGTGCTTGGCACAGTGCAGATGCTAAGCAAGTATCACCCTTTGGACAGTAAAGCAAACAACCTGGTTCCCGGAGACCTAACAACCAGGAGAATCTGTACTTCATTTCTTTTTTATTTTATTTTTTCCTGCAGTGCAGGGGATTGAACTCAGGGCACTCTATCAATGAGCTATATTCCCGTTCAAAAAAACTGTTTTGAAACGGGGTTTCACTATGTTTAGTGGGCTGGCCTCTAACTTAGGTTCCTCCTGCCTCAGCCTCTTAAGTAGTCAGGTAACAGGCATGTACCATGGCACCCAGCCGAGAAGTTGTACTATTTCAATCAGTAGTAAATAAATAATAGCCACTTCATTAGTCTTGGTTGTCACTATAAATTGATACTTTTTTTTTGGTGGTACTGGAGATTGAACCCACCCAGGGGCATTCTAACTCTGAGCTACACCCCCAGCCTTATTTTATTTTTACTGTCTTGCTAGGTTGATGAGAGTCTCACTACTTGCTAAGGCTGTCCTCGAACCTGTGATCCTCCTGTTCAGCCCCTCAAGTCCTGGAATTACAAGTGTGTGCCACCACGCTCTCATTAAGTGCGTGCCCAGCTCTCATTAAGTCTTTTTAATGAAAGAACTCCCAACACAGACATCTCATGCTTGGCAATAAACTAAATGATGGGGTCTAAAACATTTAAATGTATATTTCCATCTAGTTTTTAACTGAGGAGGAACAAAGTGCATGCATAATACCCACCTTCATCCTCATCCTCATCCTCATCTTCTTCATCTTCATCAACTTCTCCATCTTGTCCAAATTCTTCTTCCTAAAGAATGATAAACAACGTAACTATTAGATTAATTCTGCCAAACTGAGCAGAACAAAGGAAATAAACTTTACAAATAAACATAATAATACACTGAGAAGAAAACTGTAATGTTATTTTTATCTACTCTGCTACACTAAGATCTTTTGGTTTTCCTTAAGGGACTTAATTTTAAACATTTTTCTTAGAAAATTAACTTCAGAGCCGGGCATAGTGGCAGTGTAGCACATTACTGAGCTACATCCCAGCCCCATTACATGTTCCCCTTCTAACACCAACCCTTCAGGTTCTTAAGTTACCAGACATCCATGAGATCTTATTAATGCTTTACTTTTGTAAGAGCAGGCTTATTGATGAAAATGAATATTGTGCTTTCCAAACCTTGCTAAAAGACAAAATCAAGTCACTCCTTTTTCCTGTCCCTCTATGGAGTCCTCAGGGACATTGTATTACTGGGTGTCTTATCTCGAAAGAGTGATCCTGCTCTTTCAGGGCAAGATCACATTATTTAACTTCGTACTCCAACTTTTTTAACATAGTGGGCATACAATATATTTACTTAATTAAATTGAACACGTAAGAATTTCACACTTGGTGAACATACACTTCCTTCGATACAAGTGACATATCAATTCTCAACATTTCCAGTTCTGTTGCCCTAATGAATACTCAAAGAGTTGAAGGGCCAAAACTTATCTTGCAGAGTCAAACACTGTGTCCAGTTAGCATTCACCAGACATTCCGTTTAGTGTTTAAAGAGGAACAAGAGCTGAATTAATCAGACTCACATTTTAGTCTATTCAGGAGGCCTTTTCCTTGTCTTTCTTACTACATCCTTTTAAGTGGTGCTTTGGAGCAAAGGACCAAATGAAGGGAGTCACACATGTTAGGCAGTGCTCTAGCTGAGCTACATCCTCAGTCCTTATTTTTATTTGAGACAGGGTCCAAGTTGCCCAGTAGGCCTGGAACTTGTGGTCCTCCTGTCTCAGCCTCACAAGTAGCTGGGGTGTGTGCCAACATGCTCCGATTTGCTTTTTTCCTTAACCCACACTTTTGCCTTTACTACCAACAGGAAGGACAGAAAACAAGTGTACTGACCTCCCCACTGACTTCGTCTTCATCTTCTTCCCCTTCTACATCTTCGTCTTCATCCTCATCCTCTTCTTCATCGAACTCTTCCTCCTCACCATCCTCATCCTCCTCGTCTTCCTCATCTTCTCCTTCTGAAAATAGTCCAAGATGAAATTCATTTAAGTACCCTTGATGCTTTGTGGGGTACACCTGCAAAAGTACACTGGTGGCATGGGCTGGCCAGCAGAAGAAATACTGGGCTGCACCAATGTCGGGGAAGACTCACAGTCACTCTCTTTCTACCAGGTGCTACAGCACAACCCCTTCATCCAAGCAAGCACCATAAAATCAGGAGGCTCAAAGTCTTGGTGAACTAGATGTAGACTAGCTCTTTTACTGATGAAATGATAGTTTGAGATTTATTTCCAAATAATATGGGAGGGTAATGAGAAAAGGGATATGCACGTGCAAGACAAGATCACTATGACCAATTATTGCCGAATGAATGGGAATATAGGTTTTTTTGCTATTATTTCTACCTTAGTCAACGTCTGAAATTTTCCTTCCTCCCATCTTATCTTTTTGTTGTTGTTGCAGTAGTGAGGACTGAACCTCTGGCCGCACTACCACTGAGCTACACACCCAACCAGCTTTTTTTTTAGGTACTGGGGATTGAATCCAGGGGCATTTTACTTCCGAGCTACATCCCCAACTCTATTTTATTCTTTATTTTTGAAACAGGGTCTCACTAAGTTGTGGAAGCCTCACAAGTTGAGGCTGGTCGTGAAGCTATGATTCTCTTGTCTCAGCCTCCCCAACCAGTTTATTTTTGAAATGAGGTCTCACTAAGTTGCCCAAGCTAGCTTTGAACTTGTGATCCTCCTGTATCAGCCTCTCAAATTACTGGAATTACAGTAAGCATGTACTACTCCACCTAGCTAACTGTCTGAAATTTTCTACTGCAAAATGCTAAACCTCCGTTATAGTCACAGTGTAGTCTGGCACCATTTGTGCCAACCACTAGCACAGCAGTAGCTCCTCCCTGCTGGCTCCCAAGGCCCGCTGTGCTCCTCCATCATGCTCTACCTGACCACTCCTGGGGTCTCAGTCCCATTACATCCTCAGGCAGGCTTGTTAGCCTCTAATCCTATCAGCTCTTACACAGGCACCTGGTGCTTCTCCATTACAGTGTACTTGGCTCATTTGTAACAATTGGTACTATTGTTACTGGAGCTGGAACCCAGGAATATTTAACCTCCAAGCTACACCCCCAGGCTTTTTAATTTTTTATTTTAAAACAGAGTCTTGCCTCAAACTTGCAATCTTCTTCTCTTGGCCTCCAAAGTACTGGTATTATAGGCATGCACTAACACACCCGGCATAACTATCATGTACTGACAACTGAAAAACAATTCTCCTTAGTGGATAGTAACCATGGCTTTTATTTCTTGGGAACCACTATTCTCACAGTGCCTGATACACAGTGTTCAAATACTTGTCTGGCTGGGGGTGTCGCTCAGTGGTAGTGTGTACCATAAGTGAGGGCCCTGGGTTCAGTCATCTACCACTAAGGTGAATTTAAATAACAAGAAGCACAAACAGCTTTTAGGAATAACTGGAAATCTACAGTGAAAGGAGCAAGAGATGTAAACAGGTGGAACTATGGAACTAGGTAGGTGAGATGTCCTACCCTATGTCCATTTACAAACTTGCATTCCATCAATTTTTGCCTGTTTCAATTTGTTACAAAAGAAAAAGTATCACAAAAATGCTTTCAGAACCTATATTATTAATTGTACCCAAGTTGCCTGATTTTTCTGGCCAAGTTATTGACACCCCCCGTTTTGTGGTACTAGAAATTGAACCCAAGGGTGTTCTAACTCTTGAGTTACACCTCCAGTCCTATTTTGTTTGTTTATTTATTTTATTTATTTTTGGTGATACCAGGGATTGAACCCAGGGACATTCTACCTCCAGAGTCCTTTTTATTTATTTTGAAACAGGGTCTCACTGAGTTGCTGAGATTGGCTGCAAACCTGCAATCCTCCTCTCAGCCTCCCAAGTACTGGAATTATAAGCATGCTCCACCATGTCCAGCTTATTATTCTTTATTTTGAAACAGGGTCTGGTCTCACTAAGTTGCCATTTCTGCCATGTGTGTTAATTTTTAAAGAAAAAAGATGTTGAATACTTCAAACACAATAATAGCAAAACCCCCAGCAACATCAAAAATCCTGAGAGAGCCGGGTGTGGATTGCAAGTTTGCAGCCAGCCTCAGCTACCTAGTGAGGCCCTCTGCAACTTAGTGAGGCCCTGTTTCAAAATAAAGAATAAAAAATAGAGCTAGAGGTATAGCTCAGGGGTAGAATGCCCCTGGGTTCAATTCCCAGTAACAAAAACAAAAATCCTAGCCGGATGTGGTGGCACACGCTTGTAAACACAGCATTTAGGAGGCTCAGACCAAAAGATCCGGGTTCACAGCCAGCCTCAGCTACCTAGTGAGGCCCTCCGCAACTTAGACCCTGTTTCAAAATAAAGAATAAAAAATAGGGCTGGAGGCATAGCTCGGAAGTAGAATGTCCCTAAATTCAATCCCCAATACTGAAAAAAAAAAAAAAAAAAAAAATCCTGAGACCAAATTGTCTTCATGCTGACAGAAGTGAAAACAAATCTCTCTGCTTTCTCTGTGCCAATTGGAAAACAGAAATCTTTTATCCCTAGTGAACAAGTCAGTGTACAAAGAAAACAGGCTAATCAAGAGAGATTATGGGCAGATAATATGTAACAAATTTCTTTTTTTTTTTTTTCCCGGTACTGGGGATTGAACTCAGGGGCATTATACCTCCGAGCTATACCCCCAGCCCTATTTTTTATTCTTTATTTTGAAACAGGGTCTCACTAAGTTGCAGTGTGCCTCACTAGGTAGCTGAGGCTGGCCGCGAACCCGGATCCTCCAGTCTCAGCCTCCCAAATGCTGGGATTACAAGCATGTGCCACCACACCCGGCTTGTAACAAAATTCTTAAACATAGCTAGGATATAAAAACTTTGATGTGAAAAATTCTGAGAAGAATGACCCCATCCCAAACTAGGGATTAAACCAAGGGGCATTCTACTACTGAGATATATTCCCCAACCCTTTTTGAGATAGGATTGAGGCTAGTTTCAAATTTGCCATCCTCCTGCCTCTACTTCCCAAGACACTGGGATGATAGGTATTGCACCACCATACCTGGCAAAAAATCTATGCTTCAGTTCTACATTATGACCAGAGATAATTTTCCTTATTAATGAAAAGGAAAATCTAATAAAGTACTTTAAAGTTATTGATACCCCCCCCCTTTTTGTGGTACTGGAAATTGAACCCAAGGGCGTTCTAACTCTGAGTTACACCTCCAGTCCTATTTTGTTTGTTTATTTATTTAATTTATTTTTGGTGATACTAGGGATTGAACCCAGGGACATTCTACCTCCAAACTATACCCTGAGTCCTTTTTATTTATTTTGAAACAGGGTCTCACTGAGTTGCTGAGATTGGCTGCAAACCTGCAATCCTCCTCTCAGCCTCCCAAGTACTGGAATTATAAGCATGCTCCACCATGCCCAGCTTATTATTTTGAAACAGGCTCTGGTCTAAGTTGCAGAGGGTCTAGTGTTGCTGAGGCTGGCAGTGAACATTCAATCTCCCAGTCAGCCTCCCAAAGTACTGGGATTATAAGCGTGTGCCACTATGCCCAGTTTGGCTTTCTCTCTTTTTTGTGGTACCAGGGATTGAATCCAGTGGCATTCTACCTCTGAGTTACATACACCCCCAGCCCTATTTTATTTTTATTTTTAATTAACTTATTCGTGATACTAGAATTGAACCCAGGGGCATTCTACTCCTGCGCTACACTGCTACCCCTATTTTATTCTTTATTTTGAAACAGGCTGCCTCAGCCTCCCAAGTACTGGGATTACGAAATCGGGCCAAGACATCGGGCTTTATTTTGAAACAAGGTCTCACTAAATTGCTGAGGCTGGCATTGAGCCTACGATCCTCATATCTCGGCCTCCTAAATGCTGGGATTACAAGTATGTTCCACCTTGCCCAGGCTGAATTTTTTTTTTTTTTTTT
>PVLC010017745.1:0-33243 GCA_004027655.1 Graphiurus murinus
TTTTTTTTTCTTGTCTCAATTATTCTACCTATAAAACTAAGTTTCGAGTTAAATTATGGGAAATAATTTCCCTTCTCAACTCAAGACAAACTAAAGATGACCACACTCCCATATAAATCTCCATTACTTACTTTATATTTCTCTTAACTATATGGAATGAATGAGAACAGAATCTCATTTCTATTAATGTTGCACCTTTGGGTTTGTACTATTGACTTGGCATATACATATGGTAAACAACAGGAAAAAAAGACTCCTGATTTGACAGTGGGATGCCTATTTGAAAATTGGGCTTAACACCACAAATCCAAAATGTGATTGATAATGAAATTTTTAAAACTAAGTGTACTATAGGAGAAATGAGGCTAATTTAGAAAATACTGAAGGTGTCCTGAAAACCATGAAAGTTTTGAAATTAGGTTAAAAAAAAGAAGAAGAAAGAAAAACTCTGTGGGCATAAAGCATGAAAAACATACATTTCTCCTAAAAAGGGACACAGAACAATAAGCCAAGCCAAGATAGGGTAGAAAAAGAAGCTACATTATTGAAATATAAGTAAAATCATTTTTAAACGGGGTTTTTCTTTGCTACCTAGCCTGTTTTTTAGGGTTTTCCTTAAATATTTATTGCTTGCAGATGAGTTAATGAAGATTAAACTCTCAAGCAATAGGGAAGACTTGGTTGCCAGTTGGGGATGAGTTCAGCATAGGAGGAATTAATTGACTCAAGTCTTTTCCTCAAAGTTTGAGTATCCTTAAATTGAAGGGTGGGGAAAACATGGAGAAAAACTTGGTAGAAAGTGACTGAAGAAACAACGCTCTTGTAATGAACAGTAGACACCAAACCCAGGAAAGAAAAGTTTAAATTGTACCCTCTGTTGTACTTTGTAACTTTATTATCAGAAACAATTGGAAATGTATTCTATATTCTAAAAAAGCATTTTCAAGCTGGGCATGGTAGCACATGCCTGTAATTCCAGTGCCTTAGAGGCTGAGATCTGAGGATCACAGGTCCGAGGCCAGTCTCAGCAACATAGTGGGATTCTCAGCAACCTACTGAGACCAGGTTGGGGGTGTTGTTAGGAGGTAGAACACCCCTGGGTCCAAGCCCCAGTACTATAAAATAATTAATTAATTAATTACAAAAACATTTTCAGATCTGAAGACTTCAAGTTATCTTCACTTTTTTTATAAAATGTATAAGAAATAAATTTTATACTAAAATGTGCAGATATACAAAAATAACAGCAAATTTGCTTTAAGTATTGTTCTTGCTGACTTAATTTCTATCCATAAGTCACTGTTTCGTTACTTCAAAATACTTGTAGTTGTAGCTCATTGAGATGTGTGGTTATAATGCACCAATAAAAAAAAATACTTACAGAATATTTAATTGTATGTAGTACAAAGAGCTTTGGTTTTTATTATCTTCTAACTTTTTAACAGTAGGGTCATTAATAGAAATTACTAAGACAATATGGTAACAGAAATATTTCAAACCAGGTAAAAGAGTGATCTTAGCTGGGCAGGGTGGTGCATGCCTCTAATTCCAATACTTGGGAGGCAACTTAGCGAGGCCCTCAACAAACTTAGTGAGGCCCTGTTTCAAAATAAAAATAACAGGGCTGGAGAGTGTAGCTCAGAGGTAGAATGTTCTTGGGTTCAATCACCAGCACCACAAAAATAATAATAATAATAAATAAATAAATAAAAGAGTGACCTCTTTTTATGGCAAATATACTACTGCACATTGTATTGGCCAGAAAACTGGTAACTTTAAAGTTTGAGAGAAGGGAAAAGGAACAGGGAACATACAGCTATAGGAAGTGCAGGCAAGAACCATATCCCATGCACAGTATTTCTAGATTGTCACTGGTGCAGGCCAGGCTCAGGGAGATGGTAATCAGTGAGAGGTAGAAATCAACAGGACAGCAGTGGGCATGTACACCTCCTGACAGCTGCACTCTTCAGTGCAACTGGTTTCAAACTCTCTATTGAGACCTAGTCCTATACTATGCAGTTCTGCCATTTGAAGTGCGCAGTTCAATGGCAACCATTAAATGGTTGTGCAACCATCACTATCTTGAGAAGAAACACCATGCCCACTAGCATTCTATCTCAGTTCCCTGCCAGTCTCCCAGCCTCAGACTAGCCTACTAATCTACTCTTTGTCTGTATAAATTGCATATTTTAGACATTTCAGATAAATGGGATCATACACTATGTGATTTTTTGTGATGGGCATCTTCCACTTAGCATAAAGTTTTCAAGACTTATCTATCAGTACATCATTCCTTTCTATAGATTAAAAATATCCCATTCTCTGGATATACCACAGTTTATGTATCCATTCATCAGTTGGTGGATTGTTAGGTTGTTTTCACATTTTTGGTTATTATAAATAATGCTTCTCTAAACATTCATGTACAAGTTTTTGTGTGGACATATGTTTCCATTTCTCTTGAGTATATACCTTGCTTATACATATCTATGCCAACATTTGTTTCTGTAGTGTGTGTGTGTGTGTGTGTGTGTGTGTGTGTGTGTGTGTGTGATACTAGGGATTGAATCCAGGGGCATTCTACCTTTGGAGCTATAACTTCAGCCCTATTTTATTTTTTGTTTTGAAACACGGTCTTGATAGGTTGCTGAGTGTCTTACTATATTGCTGAAGTTGATCTCGAACTTTTTTTTTTTTTTTTTTTGAGGAACTGGGGACTGAACTCAGGGGCATTCTACCTCCGAGCTATACCCCCAGCCCTATTTTTTATTCTTTATTTGGAAACAGGGTCTCACTAAGTTGTGGAGTGCCTCACTAGGTAGCTGAGGCAGGCAGCAAACCCATATCCTCCAGTCTCAGCCTCCCAAATGCTGGGATTACAAGCGTGCATCACCATGCCCGGTGGGTCTTGAACTGTTAATCTTCCATTTTCAGCCTCCCAGGTAGTGGGATTACAGGTGTATACCACCGTTCCTGCTCTTTTTTATTATAGCCCTCCAAGTGAGTATGATGTGATATCTCATTGAGATTTTTATTATATTTCCCTGATGGCTAATGATGTTAGGTATCTTTACACATGCTTATCGGCTACCTGTATATCATCTTTGGAGAAATCTCTGTTCAGATCTTTTGCCCAATTTTTAGTTATTTGTCTTTTTATTGTTGCATGGTAAACATTCTTTATATATTCTGGATAAAACCCCTTGTTAGCCAGGTGCGGTGGCACATACTTGTAATCCCAGTACTTGGGAGGCTGAGATAGGAGGATTGAAGGTTCGAGGACACCCTCAGCAAGTAGTGAGACTCGCTCAACCTATCGAGACCCTGTTTCAAAATAAAGAATAAAAATACGGGAGGCTGAGACCGGAGGATCCGGGTTCGCGGCCGGCCTCAGCTACCTAGTGAGGCACTCTGCAACTTAGCGAGACCCGGTTTCAAAATAAAGAATAAAAAATAGGGCTGGGGGTATAGCTCGGAGGTAGAAAGCCCCTGAGTTCAATCTCCAGTACCGCAAAAAAAAAAATAAATAAATAAAGAATAAAAATAGGACTGAGGGTGTAGCTCAGAGGTATAATGCCCCTCCGTTCAATCCCCAGTATCACAAAATAAAATAAAATAAAACACCTTGTCAGATAAATGACTTGCAAATATTTTCTCTCATCATTTTCCCGATTGCACAAAAGTTTTTTGTTTTGATAAAAAATGATTTAATCTATGTTTTCTTTCCTTGCTTGTGCATATCTAAGAAGGCTTTGCCTACCTCAGGGTCATGAAGACTTACTCTCATGTTTTCTTATAAAGTTTTGTAGATTAAGATCTGACATTTCGAGTTAATTTTGTGTGTGGTGACATCAAGGGGCCCAATTTCATATTTGCATGAGGACTTCCATTTGTTCAGCACCATTTTTCAAGAAAACTGTTCTTTCTACATTGAATTGTCTTCTCATCTTTGTTAAAATCAGTTAACCATAAGTGTGCTCAATTATGAACAACTTGTGTCCAGAGAGGAGATTTCTGTCTCTAATTTTGTAATATATTGATAATTTTTATAACATAGTTATATGTATTTCTATTGCAATTAAATATATGCAAGATAAATGGATATTTGATTTAAATAACAATAAAATCTTAAGTTATACAAAGGTAGAATTATAGGTAAATTTTTATTTTTATGTTTATAATTTATACTTTTCAAATTAAAAATAAGCATGATTTACTGTTATAGTAAAAATATTTTAAAGAGCTAAAGCCTTTTAGAAGGTAGGGAAAGGAGAAAGAAAATTAATCTTTGGGCATACTCCTGTAAATGTAATTTTTTTAATTCAATCTCTAAGCACAGGGAAAAAAAAGTATGTTTGTTTTCTAGATAATTCTCTGATGTGGTTCGATAAGACCAAGCTATTGTATACTCACTGGCGAGAAGGAAGACCAACTGTAAAAAATGGCAAGTTTTTGGCTGGTTTGAGTACTGATGGCTTCTGGGATATTCAAAACTATAATGCTATTGAAGAAGTACTTTATTTTCACCAGCACAGCATTCTTGCGTGTAAGATTGAAATGGGTAAGTATGTGAAGTCCTTGCTTCCACTCCGGGGAATAGAATGCAGGGCCACTAGCTCCACTCAGGGGAATCACCCACTGTGTTTTTGAATGCTTCCTCTGCATTCAGTCTCATGTGAGGTGCTGCAGAGGTTACAGAGGAAGAGAAGGCCCTGGTTCCTGGTGTCTTGATCTCCACCTCAGGGAATAAAATGTAGCCAGGGAGACAGCATTAACTTCTGTATCATAGTAGGTTAGTCTTCTGTTACTTGGTACAGACAAAAGGGCTCAGTGAGAACAGAAATAATGGAAACAAGGAATGCCTTCAGGAAGGGACACTCAGTTGGATGGATAGAAAAAAAATAAGAAACCATGTTTGGATAGAGTTCTGATGTTACAAGCAAAGTGAATGCCTCTCAACTTTGCCCATCTTTAAATTTCTCATAGCTCAAAAGCTGTTGTCACTACCACCCTGCTCTAAGCCCTCTGCCTACACAGAGCCCATCACAATGGCATCCTGGCTAAGGTCTCCCTTCTTAATGCTGCAGAGTAACATCCTGGAGCCCGTCTGCATCTTTTTTTCTTCTTCTTCTTCTCCCTACCTCTGAGCTACAGCCCTATTTTACTTATTTTTTAGGTTGAAACAGGGTCTCACTAAGTTGCTGAAGGCCTCATTAAATTGCTGCAGCTGGCTTTAAACCGTGATCCTCCTATCTCAGCCTCCCGAGTACTGGGATAACAGTCATGTACCACCAGGCTCGCCTCAGCCCTTTTTATTTCTTATTGTGAAACAGTCTTGCTAAGTTGCTAAGGGCCTCACTAAGCTGCTGAGGCTGTCCTTGAACCTGTGATCCTCCTGTCTCAGCCTCCCAAGAACTGGGATTACAGGTACAAGTCACCACACGCAGCCCATGTAAACTTTTGAGACTTCAGAAACCAGCCTCTGTTCCTGGTTTCTAGGCTTTCTCCCAGCCCCCATTTATTTCCCATTTGTGCTCATTAAGCATCCTTTCCTCAGTCAGATGGACCTCTTAAGTTATCCCTCAGGTAGAGTTTGTCCAGCCTCATATTTATACCGTTATTTATGTGGAGTTTTTTCCTGCCAAGAAGCTTTCCATTTTCTCTACTTCTTTTTTTTTACACATTTAATAAAATTTTCATTTTAGAATAGCTTTAGATTTACAAAAAAGTTACACAGATAGTACAGAGAGTTTCCATATGCCCCAGCCACTTTCCCCTGTTGATATCTTCTGTTAGTATGGTATATGTGTAACAACTAGTAAGCCAGTATTGATGCGTTATTAACTAAAGTCTCCACATTGTTCATATGTCCTTCGTTTTCACTCTTTCTGTTCGGGATTCTATCCAGGACACCACATCACATTCGGCCTTTATGTCTCTTTAGCCTCCTCTCTGCTGGGGTGTGTCTTCTGACTTTTCTGGCTTTTCATTACCTTGATCATTTCAGGGAGCAGTGGCCATGCATGTCATAGAGGAACCCTCAAACCGGTTGACTGATGTTTTTCTTATGGTTAAACTAGAATTTTGAGTTGAGAGGTGGGAAAGACCACATCATATCATATATGAACAGTCTACAGTATCCATATGTCTTATCACTGTTGATTTTAACCTTCACTGCTTGGCTCAAGGTATTGTTTGTTAGGTTTCTTCTGTAAAGTTACTCTGTTCCCCCCTTTCCATGCTGTACTCTTTGTAAAGAAGGTACTATGCTCAGTCTACACTTCCAGGGTAGAGAGTTATCTTCCACCTTCCTGGGGGGAGTATCTGTATAGATTATTTGGAATTTTGCACAGATTTGTCTATTCTCTTTTTAAAATGTGTTCAGTTATTTACTTATACCCTCAGCATTGTGGTTGTATGTTTGGTTGGTTGTTTTTAGCACTTTCTTCCTTTCCAGTTACTCTAATTTTTTTGTTCTTACTTTCACCTACTCCTCAAGTCTTAGTATGGACTTGTGATGATTTATTTTATGTTTGGGACTGTTATCCAACATCTTGCATTACTTAATGTTTTGCTCAAGTCATTCTGGCATTGGTTATTGGTGTCTCTTTCCTTTGGTATTTCCTTTGAAATACCCTGCTCAGTACTGTGGTTTTCGTGTGAGTTATTTGCTTCTTTTAGCACTTTCTTACTTTCTGGATAATTCCTTTTTCTTTAGTCTTCATTTCCCCTAACTCTCCAGACCTGGCTTTTCAAGCAGTCTTCCTGACTCCTCTTTTGCAGATAAGTCTCTCCATAACATCAGCAGTGTTGAGTATCCTAGCGGGTAACAACTTTGCCATCATTTCAGCATCACTGTTTGTTTTTTGTTTTTGTATTTTTTGTCTCCAGTTCTTCTGTGAGCTTCTTAAATAAGGACTATGTTTATGCCTTTTAAAAAATCAAACAAACAACTGTAATATGTAAGAATCTATTATAGGTGCTGTGGCGGTAAGAAAAATGAAGTATGCATTTGACTTCCTTTATGAATAACAAACTCAGTCTTATTTAACTTTTGAGAAGATTGCATGCCGTTTGATAATATATATATATATATGCATATATATACATATATATATTTGAAGTCTTTACATTTAATTACTAACACTTATTTCAAATATTCTAGTTGACTACAAGGAAGAACACAATACCACATTGCCACAGTTTATTGTATATGAAGATGGCATTTATAATGTCATTCAGAAAAAGGTCACGTGGTATGAAGCGCTGAACACATGTTCCCAAAGTGGAGGACACTTAGCAAGTGTTCATAATCCAAATGGCCAGCTCTTTCTGGAAGACATCGTAAAACGGGATGGATTTCCACTGTGGGTTGGGCTCTCCAGTCATGATGTGAGTCTTGCTTTGTTTTCCAAAAATTTTTTTCTTATCTCTTACTTCTTTAAGGGTTGGAAATTTGAGCATAAAATATTAACTCAAAGTACAATATGAGATTAAGTCCTAGGACTCCGTTGGCATAGCATAATGCTTTCTTGCCTTTTACAACATGAAACAAATACTTTTGTAGAATGCACTGGGGCAAATCGCTGGGCATCCCAAGGACCCAGTGGATTAGTCTCTCAATAGCTCCTCTATCGCCTCCATGGGGATGACAACTGCAAAGTGGGTGAAAAGGAAAGAGAATCAGAAGACCCTGAGTTTTGATACTAATAACAGGTCTTCTGTTTATGCAGTAGGTGATCATGAGCAACATATTTAACCTTTGCAACTCTATTTCCTTATCTATAAAATCAGGGTAATCATATTTTCATTGAGATTTTAACACAAATATATATAAATTGCCAACTAAAATTCTTAACACAGTTAGGACTTAAAAATGTACATTTTCTTCCCCCCCCCCCAAATTAGCACCATTTAAGATTACTCTTCTGCTGATAAACACATCTTTTGTGCTACTACTTGAATTCTTTTAGTGTATGTATATACTTAGAGTAATGTATGATATATAAAAATAGTTATCTGTTGCCGGGCGTGGGTGGCACACACTTGTAATCCCAGCATTTGGGAGGCTGATACCAGGGATCTGGGTTCTCGGCCAGCCTCAGCTACCTAGTGAGGCACTCTGCAACTTAGTGAGACCCTGTTTCAAAAATAAAGAATAAAAAATAGGGCTGGGGGTATAGCTTGGAGGTAGAATGTCCCTGAGTTCAATCCTCAGTACCTCAAAAAAAAAAAAAAATAGTCATCTGTTGAAATTAGACTTGTAGGCCTCACTTAAATAATCCTTAGGCCAGGCATTGTGGCTTATGCCTGTAATCCCAGTACTTGGGAGGCTGAGACAGGAGAATCACAGGTTTGAGGACAGCTCATGATAATTTAGTAAGACCCTGTTTCAAAATAAAAAGAAAGAAAGGCTGGTGGTATAGTTCAGATGTTGAATACCCCTGAGTTTGATCCCCAGTACCATTAAGTAAATAAATATAAAAATAATCTTTAGAACAACATGGAGAAAATGAAAGAAAGGGTGGCAAGTAAAGATTATAGATTCAAGAAAAAAGCAAAAGTAGTCTTTCTATTTTTAGTTTCTTGGGAAATATCTTTCTTTCCTAGACCCCTGCTGCACAACAGCTTCCATAACATGGAAAATGTAGCCAGACACACAAACTATAAAACATAGAAAATTATATTCAGAACAGTATGAAGATTGGGATTATAAATCCGTAATTGTAATAAATGAAAGCCACTTACATGCCATTTAATTTCAA
Source organism: Graphiurus murinus (assembly GCA_004027655.1). NCBI lineage: Eukaryota > Metazoa > Chordata > Mammalia > Rodentia > Gliridae > Graphiurus > Graphiurus murinus. The sequence goes on from PVLC010017745.1 coordinate 8,766, forward strand.
GTGTTATATAAACTTATCCTTTAAAATATAAGTGCAGCTGGGCGTGGTGGCGCATGCTTATAATCCCAGCATTCGGGAGGCTGAGATCGGAGGATCCGGGTTCGCAGCCAGCCTCAGCTACTTAGTGAGGCACTCCGCAACTTAGTCAGACCCGGTTTCAAAATAAAGAATAAAAAAAATAGGGCTGGGGGTATAGCTCGGAGGTAGAATGCCCCTGAGTTCAATCCCCAGTACCCCCCACCACAAATATATATATATATATATATATATATATATATATATATATATATATGTCCAGAGATGAAGTATAGTATCTAAATTTAAAGTCCTACTTGAATTATGCCATAACAAATATCCCAGTCAATGCATCAAAAGTAAATGCCTGGACCAGGAGTGATGATGCATGCTTGTAATTCTAGTACTTGGGAGGCTAAGACAGAAGGATTGTGGGCTCGAGGCCAGCCTCAGCAACTTAGTAAGATCTTGTTTCAAAATAAAATAAAATAGGACTGGGGGTGTAACTCAGAGGTTGAATGCCTCTGTGTTCGATCCCCAGTTCTTAAAAAAAAAAAAAAGCAAATCTCTGATCTTACTGATAGCTCTAGACCTACAATATTTGTAAGCAAATAATTAACACTCCATTTAAGTAGTATGTATATTATTCTCTGTGTTCTTTTTGAAGACATACATCTGAGCTCATATTATCTCTATTATTCTTAAACCAGGGAAGTGAATCAAGTTTTGAGTGGTCTGATGGCAGTACACTTGACTACATCCCATGGAAGGGCCAGAAATCTCCTGGAAATTGTGTGGTCTTGGATCCAAAAGGAATTTGGAAACATGAACAATGCAACTCTGTTAAGGATGGTGCTATTTGTTATAAACCTACAAAATGTAAGGTTTGATTTTGAATAACTGTGTACTTACTAAAATTGAACATAATTTATGCCCCTGATTAAATACTCAGTGAAAGTTTTTATAGATTTTCTTAAAAAGCTTACTCACTAATTCTATAATCTTAACTTTGACAGTTAGTGAATAGAATGTCATCTCAGGGAATTTATTCCCAAAGACTTTCAATCATTCTATCACTAGGTCAATTTTACTCTAGAATCCATGAATTCTAGTTTCCCCTAGCAATGTTTTCCAAAATCTGCAATATTCCTTTAAAGGCACAAGAACTGACTTCTTAGTCATTAGACACAGAAAATGAATGGAATTCTTAAGAAAATCAATTGGAATGCATAAGAAGTAAGATAAAACATTCAGAAATGGAGAAAAAGTGTGTCTCAGAGAAACAGACTTTACAGGATGAAGAAGAATAACAGCTGATTAAACATAAGTTCTGTGCTGTCCTGGGTTAAATAGCCACCCTCTTCCCCACAAGTTTCTGTCCTCTCAGAATTTCAGAACAGGGCCTTATTTACAAATAGTCTTTTCTGTCATACTTGATTTTAGTGGGCCCTAAGTCAAATGACTGGTGTCCTTATAAGAGGGAGACACTACACAGGGAGGGAAGGAGGCCCTGTGAGGACAGAGGCAGAGATGCAGCAGCAGGGCTGTGAGGGGAGGATTGCCAGCAGCAGATAGCAGAGAGACTTGAGACAGATCCTCCCTCAGCACCTCCACCAAGAACCGGCCCATAGCCATCTCAGTTCCAGACTCCAGCCTCCAGAACTGGAAAAGGATCAACCTCTGTTGTTTTAAACCTCCATGTTTGTGGTGATGTGTTATGGCAGAACTAGGAAACTAATACAGTGGCTAACTTTAAAAACTGGTTCTTCTAAGGCCAGGTTTGGTGGCACACATTTGTAATCCCAGTACTTGGAAGGCTGAGACAGAAGGATCACAGGTTTGTGGCCAGCCTCAGCAACTTAATGAAATAAGTAATAAAAAATAAAATAGGGCTGGGAATGTAGCTTAGAGGTAATATGCCTCTGGATTCACTACCCAGTGACACATACACACACACGTGCATGCACACACACACACACACACACACACACACACACACACACACTGGATCATCTAAAGTTGGGCATGGTGCACGCCTGTAATCCCAGTACTTGAGAAGCTGAGACGGGAGGAAGACAGGTTTGAGGCCAGCCTCAACAACTTAACAAGACATTATTTCAAAATAAAATAAGACTGGGGGTGTAGCTCAGAGATAGCATGTCCCTAGGCTCCATCCCCAATAACCCCTCCCCAAAATAATAATTTTTTTTAAAACCTGGATCTTCACAAAAAACAAATAATAACATATGTTCATGAGGATGTGGCGAACATGAAACCTTTATGCTTTACTGGTAAGACTATAGAATGGTGCTACATTGTGGAAAATGGTATGGCAGTTCCTCAAAACTTAAAGATTACCATATGATCTAGAAATTCCACTTCTGCATATATGCTCAAAAGAATTAAAAACAGAGACTCAAAAAAAAGCCCTGTGTGGTGGTGCATGCCTATAATCCCAGTACTTGGGGAAGCTGAGACAGGAGGATCAGAGGTTCAAGGCCAGCCTCAGCAATATAGCAAGACTCTCAGCAACCTAGCAGGACCCTGTTTGAAAATAAAAATTTAAAAAAGGCTAGGAGTGTATCTCGGAGGTAGGATGCCCCTGGGTTCAATCTTTAGTAACACACACACACACACACACACACACACACACACAGAGTGGAAGGGGTGTAGCGAGTGGTAGGATGCTTCCCTAGCATGTGTGAGGCCCTGGGTTTGACTTTCATCACTGAAAAAATAAAATAAAAAATAAAGATCAAGCCTGGCTTCTAACAGAAGATAGAGAAGCAGAAGAAAATTAAAAACCACTAAAAATTCTCTTGATGAAGAAGGAAATGGCACCAGTCATTTTTCTGGGATCATAGAGACCACACATAAGAAGGATTCAGGATTCCACCAAACTGAGGCCTGCAGGGGGAAAAAAAAAAAGAAGCCTTCAATAACTGAAGGACCTGCAGATCACATGGCATACGTTACAAAGGGACAGTCTAGGTGGAAGATACTGATTGTAACCAGATCAGATACTTGACTAGTATCATACTTGACTGGGATTATCTGTACCTCTCTAATTTGCTTTCCAGTTCTCTTAGGCTCCTCTGTTGAAATTAATAGTGAGCATTAATGAACATAAGCTTCATTACATAGGCTTCTTGTGTTACTCAGCAGTTAAAAATCAGTTTAAATGGAAACCAGAGGAATTTTAAGAACTGAGAAGACATACCTACTCTTTTTTGGTTTGAGAGAGAGTTTACTGTGCTGATAGCTGATATAGTACACTTCATCTACCAAATTACCAAATTTTTACTTGTAGAAGTAATTTCTAAAAATAGTTTTTTATATGTCTAAGTAAACTTGGGTCTGTATTATCAAAATTAAAAGGATTCCAAGGAGAGGTAGAATTTTTTTTTTTTTTTTTTTTTTGCGGTACTGGGGATTGAACTCAGGGGCATTATTCTACCTCCGAGCTACACCCCCAGCCCTATTTTTTATTCTTTATTTTGAAACAGGGTCTCACTAAGTTGCAGAGGGCCTCACTAGGTAGCTGAGGCTGGCTGCGAACCTGGATCCTCTGGTCTCAGCCTCCCAAGAGAGGTAGAATTTTAATAATTATTTCAGAGTAGTTTCAGGCCTAGCTGGCCTGTATTTGCTCCTTTTTCCAGTCTGCCTATCTAATTCTTACTTTAGTCTAAATCCATCTTATGGGCTAAGTACTTTCCTCCTCTATCATCCAAGTTTTAAAAATAGTATAACAAAAAGCTAACTAGTATGTGTTCTCACGGAGCATGGGCTGTGTGGCTTTCTCTGGAGTGTGTATTGAGTAAAATGCTTCTTACCCACAATTACAACAGTTTGAAAGAGGAACATTCAGTGAGGTTTGGGAAAGCAGTCACCTTTCCTATACTTAATAACCACCATGTTTAACATTTTCATAGCTGAAAAGTTGTCCTCTTATACATACTCATCACGATGTCCTGCGGCAAAAGAGAATGGGCCACAATGGGTCCAGTATGGGGATCACTGTTATATGGCTGAGCAGGCACTGCACAGCTTCTCTGAGGCAAAAAGATTGTGTACAAAATTTGGTGAGTAATAATCCGTTGTTTTCTTTAACTCAATAATTTAATTCCAGGAAATATTCTTCAGGAAATAATTTAATTTGAGATAATGATTATATTTTAGACAGTATTTTCAAAGCACTCACCATTCCTATGTCCAATGGTGGTGGAAAGGTGAAGTATTTTATGATATAAGAGCTCAGTGACTATTGGAATAGTCATTAAAAATTATTAATAGTCAGGCATAGTGGTGCATGCCTGTGATCACAGTACCTGGGAGACTGAGACAGGAGGATCGCAGGTTCACAGCAAGCCTCAGCAACTTAGCAAGGCTCTCAGTAGCTTAGTGAGACCCTGCCTCAAAATATAATAAAATAGGGCTAGGAGTGTAACTTAGAGGTAAGATGCCCCTGGGTTCAATCCCCAGTGCCACGGGGGGGGGGGGGTTACCCATGTAAGAATTAGTACATGAAAAGTAAAAGTAAGTGGGAAGAAGTAAATTACAAATGCTAAGATATGCTTAGAGGGAGGGTTAAAAGGCAATTTTTTTTTAAGTTGGCTAAGGTAGTAAACAAGAAATTGCAGATTGTCTAGTACTTAGTTACTAATAAGTAAGCTTAGCCTGACCCTGGTAACAAAATCAAAGAAGTATGGGTTGTCCCTCCATTCTGAATAAGCTACTGTACATCCTGAGAACAGCGGAGGTGACAAGATTTGTCTTCAGATTTGGCCATTTTAGAAAAAGCAGCATGATTGACTCTCTTTCATGATAAATTTAACCAGGTAGATAACATTTCGCTAATTTGTTTGCTAATTGTTGAAAACATTTGACTGATAAAAAGTCTCCTAGTAGCGGGGCGTGGTGGCACAAGCCTGTAATCCCAATACTAGGCTGAGGCAAGAAGATCTCAGGTTTGAGGCCAGTGCATGGTAACTTAGTGAGATCCTGTTTCAAAATAAAAAAAGATCTGGCTAGAAGTGTAACTCAGAGGTAGACTGCCCCAAGATTTAATCCTCAGTACCAAAAAGGAAAAAAAAAAAAAAAGTCTCCTAGTTACCACTTAACTACATAATGTGAGCATTTGTGTGGAAACTGTTGTGTATTATACATGTATATATATAATAGGAACTTTTGTAAGTTGTATATTTGTTCTAAAAGTCAGAAGCCTCTTTCTCCTAAGGGAGAAAATAAAAAAGATTTATTGTAAATATAGTGTATGTATTAAGCATTTAAGCTTTTGAAACTGATGGTCTAGGTTCAAATCCCAGATCCCACACATACTACCCAAGTAACATTGTTGAAGTCACATAATTGTTTCTGTTTTCTCATCTGAACAATGAGAATGAAAATAGTACTTACTTTAAGGGTTGGTACAGTTTGAGTTGTTGTAAGAATGCATGAAGTAAGATAATGTATGCAAAGTAACACGATGTCCTGCAAACAATGAGCTCTCAGAACTATCCTACTACTAAAAAGATTGAGATTGACTTTCTAATTTTTTACCTACTAACTTTGTAAACCTTAACAATTAACTCAATCTCCTCGAGTCTTAGTTTCTTTATCTATAAAATAGTGATAATATCTCCCAGGTATTGTCAACCAAGTAGTGCAATATTAAACGGGGTGAGGTATAAAGCACCTGCACACTATGCTGTTCTATAAAGGGCTAAAGGCTTCCTTTTGCCCCTAAGTAGCCCCCACTGCAAAAGAGATGCTTTAGTTCAAGTACAGATAGGCTTGTTGCTGTTGAGGACTATTCTATTCCATTTGGGATTGATTTCCCAGGCCAGTTATTATTTATTTCTGTTCTTTACCTGATGCTGGCAATACTACTCTTTTCTGAGTGGGCTTAAAGGACCTATCAAACTTCAAGAATACCCACTCATTGAATTCCATACTCTTTTTAGGAATTCACAATGAATTTGACAAAGTACATTTATATATAAGATAATATTAAAGGAGCGAGACATAATGGCACATGCCTGTAATCCCTGTACTTTTGAAGCCAGTGCTTGGTAATTTAATGAGATCCTGTTTCAAAATAAAAAATAAAATAGGGCTGGGGGTGTAGCTCAGTGGTAGAACACCCCTGGGTTCAATCCCTAGTATCACACACACAAAAAAATGATAATATTAGAGGAGGGCAAATGCTCCCAATATTCCAAAACTGTTCATTTTTAATTCTATTTTAGCAGAAGCAAGTTTAAAGCTGAGTTATACACAAATGCTTGTTGAGGAGAGAGTGCTAAAAATCAAAATTTCAGTTAGAAATATTCCTAAATCCTCTGGAAGTTATTGTGTTTTGGAGATACTCTTGAAGTGTGACATAAATACTTTTAAAACAGTCTCTCTGTAAAGCTTGGATTTTTCAGTGATCTTGTTCATAATCAGGTTTTTTTTTTTTTTCAAGTGGCTACTTCAGAACAAACCACTTGCCAGTTTCTATAGAGCTAATTAGGTGCAATTTGTTTTCCTCTGACAGATCATTCTGCAACTATCGTCACCATAAAGGATGAAAATGAGAATAAATTTGTGAGCCAGTTGATGAGGGAAAATAATAATATCACCATGAGAGTTTGGCTTGGATTATTCCAACATTCTGTTGGTAAGTGGCATGTGTGCATGTGCAGTGTGCAAAGAGAGTTCTAACTCATCCTAAATGTCAGCCTTGTTAAAGGATTTCAGACTGTGGCTAATTCAAATGCTCTTTATTGACAAATGAGCTGGTTCTGCTGGCTCTTTGGAAGGTTATAAATTTTGAATGAATATGTAAGTAACTTACAAGTATCGATGGAAACCATTAATGAAATGGAAAATTAAGTTTAGCCAACAGATATTGTTCTAGAGCCTTATTCTTAAGATCTTTAGCTTAAATCAGGATTTTTTTTCCTCCTATAGCAATCTTGTATCCCACATCCCCCACAAGGAATTCTGCCTTACTTCCCTTAGAATCTTAGTGTCTATCGCCCCATGGTTCAACGGCTTAAATTCTGTTGCTCAGAAAATTATCTTCTTGTTACTCCTTTCCCTATTAGAATATTTTAAACCATAAATCAAAATTAAGTCTTACCCCCAACACCACAAAAAAAGGTCTTAATAGTGATTTTTTTTAATCTAGCTTAGTAAGATTGCAGAGAATTGATAGAATGAAGTTTCATTCTAAAGAATTTCTCATTAAAGAGAAGTCATGAAGAATTTTTCCATAAGGAACAATAGATATAGAATTTAAGTGAACTTCGAATCGATAGAATAAATTATGAGCACCAATTAGTAGAAGAATAGGAAGTTTGGCTAACACTTTATGCAAAATTGGATTTTTAATAATTGAAATGTGTGAATTCTAAAATAGTAAGTACTTGTCAAAGAAATGGATGCATTCAAACTTGGCCCTTCTAAGTAAATTATAAATTTTGTTCACACTGTCACCACAAGGTGGTGATACCTTGGTCACAAAACAAAAATGGAGTCATGGGTAGGGTCTCCGGGACCTTCCTCGGCCCTCAGCCCTCCTCCTCCAGCAGTATTTATTTGTTTGTTTATTGTACTGGAGATTAAACCTAGGGGCATTCTACCTCCAAGCTACACCCCCCAGCCCTTTTGTTGTTGTTTGTTTTTGTTTTGTTTTGTTTTTTTGCTTTTGAAACAAGGTCTTGCTAGTTTGCTGATAGCCTTGTTAAGTTGCTGAGGCTGATCTGGAAACTGCAATCCTCCTGTCTTAGCTTCTCACAGCAGCAGAACTTTTTTTTTTTTTTTTTTTTTTGTGGTGCTGGGGATTGAGCTCAGGGGCATTCTACCTCTGAGCTACACCCCCAGCCCTATTTTTTAGTCTTTATTTTGAAACTGGGTCTCACTAAGTTCCAGAGTGCCTCCCTAGGTAGCTGAGGCTGACCACGAACCCGGATCCTCTGGTCTCAGCCTCCCAAATGCTGGGATTACAAGCGTGCGCCACCACACCCGGCTAGCAGCAGAACTTTAATGACATAAATTTTCTTAAAAAAAAAAAAAAAGGGAGACTAAGCCCAGTGTGGTGGCTTACCGCTGTAAGTCCAGTACTTGGGAGACTGAGACAGGAGGATTGTTGAGTTCTGAGACCAGCCTCAGCAACTTAAGGAGACTTTCAACAACCTAAAGAAACCCTGTTTCTAAACAAAAAAGAGAAAAGGCTGGAGGTGTACCTAGGAGGTAGAATGCCTCTGGGTTCAATTCCCAGTACTAAAGGCGGTAGGATGGGGGAGAATAAGAATAACAGGAAAAAGAAAAGGAAGAAGGAGAAGGAGAAGGAGGAAGAGGAGGGAGATAGGAAACTATTATCCTTAGAAATCTCTCTCACAAGCCGGGCATGGTGGCGCTCGCTTGTAATCCCAGCATTCTGGAGGCTGAAACCGGAGGATCTGGGTTTGCGGCCAGCCTCAGCTATCTAGTGAGGCACTCCGAAACTTAGTGAGACTCGGTTTCAAAATAAAGAATAAAAAATAGGGCTGGGGGTATAGCTCGGAGGTAGAATGCCCCTGAGTTCAATCCCCAGTACCGCAAAAAAAAAAAAAAAAAAAAGAAATCTCTCTCACACACAATAGATATGTGAGTACCCTGACCATTAATCAGAACAACATGTTCTATGTCAGTGTCCAATAGAACTTTTCTACAAAGATGAGAACATTCTATTTCTGCACTGTCCAACATAGTAGTCACTAGCCATGTATAGCTGCTAAGCACTTGAAATGTGATGAGTGTAACTAAAGATTTTATTTAAATTTCTTTGTTCATTTTTAATGTTTCATTTTAAATAGTGGCTATCATAGAACACCATTCTAAGTAAATGAGTTATTTGAACCACATACTTTTAACATAGTAATTTAGTAACAATAAATACGGTTGTATATAACATCTTTCTTCAGATCAGTCTTGGAGTTGGTTAGATGGATCAAAAGTGACATTTGTCAGATGGGAAAATAAGAGTAAGAGTGATGATGGAAAATGTACCATTTTGTCAGCCTCAAATGGATCTTGGAAAAAAGTTGAATGTTCACATGGCTATGGAAGGGTTGTCTGCAAAGTTCCTCTGGGTAAGTATGTACCCTGTCCTTAAGGAAACATTTAACAGGTCAAGAAATATATGTACTGTCCAATTATGTGCTAAGTTTTTGTACTTCGTCCTGAAGTATTTATAAAGTATATACAAAAATCTTCATTAAATCATAGAGCTTTTCTCCCTGAAAAATAGACTACAAGAGATAGTAATTCTCAAATGAGGCTACTAAATATTCTAAACTATATAATTCTTTCATAAGAAAAACAGAAGCTGCCAGAGTATTCAGGAGGTAATTTCTTTGAAAATGTTCTTAGGCCATATTTTATTCTTTAGTTTGAATATGAAAAGCATAAAGGTCTGATTCTACAGTTAGTTTGCTTTACCATTCCCATAAAATTCATGGTTAATTTTAAAACAATCTAGAAATAGATTTAACTATATCTATAGGAAATCATAATTTGAACTTGTTTCATCATGATAGATACAATAACTATAAAATATTCCTTTAGCCTTATTTGTGGAGAAAGCTCTAAATTTCCCATGTTAACATTATAAAAGAGCTTTAAACTTTCCATTTTAGTGTATAAATATTAAAGATGAAACTCCAGTTGTAGGTAATTGGTATCAGTTTATACATGGATTGATTCAGCAAATATTAGAGTGTCTTCTTTTTGATGTGCTCTGTTCTGCATGCTGGAATGCACCTGTGAGCCTACAGAGCAGGTACCTGTTCTCACAAAGCTTACAATCTAGAGGAAGGAGACAGATAAGTAAATAAGCTGGTCAATATTTGAAAGAGAGGAAAATATCAAATACTTATAAACTCTTCTGTGATCAAGATGAGGTGAATGACTGCTTCAGACTAGGGAGATGTCTCAGCAGGAGACACTGAAGCTGAGCTCTAGAGGTCCGCCAGCAGAGGTCAGAGGAAAGGCACAGGAGCAGCAAGAGCCTTAGGCAGAATGAGCATGCCCAGAGTTCTGGGAAGAGCTGGAAGGTCGCAGGTGCCAGCCACTAGGGGATTTGGAAGCAAGAGTCAGGGTTTTGGTTCTGTTCTGAGTGGAATGGAAAGCAATTGGTAGATTTTGGAGGGTGGAATGGAGTAGGGTTGGGTGTTACAAATCAAGAGTTCTGTTATGGCAACTTTGAGCTGTTCAGATGGAGAAGAGATATCCCTGTGGAGATTCTAGTATGCAGTTGCAAACATGCGAGAAACAGGAGTTCAGCATAGAGACAGTATTATTTAAAGTCATGGGACAGAGGCTGGGGATGTAGCTCAGCCACAGAACACTTGCCCATCCTGTGCAAGGCCCTGGCTTCCCTTCCCCACTCTCAGCCCCATGACTCCACATGGGCAGCACACAGAGAAGGGGAATAGCTAGGGACTGAACGAGGTCACTTCGTTTCCTTAAAACATTTTAAGGAAAATAATACTTTATTTGGCTCTAGGTAAGTCAAACACAACAATTCACAGGTTTTAGCAATTTGTTTTAGAAGTACGATAATGTACGAGGCGTGCTATTCCCAAGAGTGGTGGTAAGGGACAGTGAAAATATGACAGGTCTCTAATTTCCTTGGAAAGAAAATTCCTAATGCAATGAAGAGGATTTGAATGAAAAGGGGGATTTTATGTTTGTTTGTTTGTTTGTTTGTTTGTTTGTTGTGGTACTGAAGATTGCACTCAGGGGCATTCTACCTCCGAGCCATACCCCCAGCCTATTTTTTATTCTTTATTTTGAAACAGGGTCTCACTGAGTTTCGGAGTGCCTCACTAGGTAGCTAAGGCTGGCCTCGAATCTGGATCCTCCGGTCTCAGCCTCCCAAATGCTGGGATTACGAGAGTGTGCCACCACGCTCGGCTCGGGATTATATGTTAAAGCTATGAAACAATCAGTTATTACTGTCTTTGATTTGTACATGACTTTTTATGTGACACACAGCTGAAAAAAGTCAACATTAAAGGTCACCAGTGCATTCTCTCCTCCAATGTCAAACCTTTCCCTGCTCCAGGCCCTGACTACAGAGGAATAGCCATCACTTTTGCAGTGCTCAGCATCTTAGCTCTCATCAGTGGACTCATCTGGTTCCTCTTCCAAAGAAACCGTTTCCATTGGGCAGGCTTCTCGTCCGTTCGGTATGAACAAGGAGTGAATGAAGATGAGATTGTGCTTCCTTCGTTCCATGACTAAGTTCTTCTGAAAGTTTGCTTATTTGCACTAGTGTGTAAGGAAAAATGAGCCACTTCAATTTTTCCCACTGTCAGTATTTATCTGTTCCAAAGTGGAAGTTTAAAGTACTTTCTGAGTTGGTTCTTTGCAATGCCAGTGTACACAATTAATTGTCCACCAGATGCCATGTTTATAACCTTACTTAATGGAATGGAGGGGATTCAAAGCTAGAACTGAAGTGCAAATTGTTTCTAGGGTAATAGGCTTAACTAATGTGAATTATCTCTCTAAGAAGGCTGTTGGTAGCATAGGAAATGTATATATTTTAATGGCACTTTTAAAATACAACTTCTTAGAAAATTAAAAGTGGCACACTACTAGACCATGTATCTTCCTTTTAATTTTTAAGAATGTCTGCCCAAATACAAAATTAGTGCCTCAAGTTAAAGCCCCAACTGCAAATAATGTCAATGTGGTTTCAAAATAACCGGTTGCAGCATTTGGGAAAAATTAAACAATGACACATGGTTACTTTTTACACAGGGAAATGGTGCTTCTTGGCAAGATGCATCTTATACTATTCCAAAGATATTTCATACCAATATTAGTTAAGTGGAAATGTTTCTTCTCTTCATAATTAACATAAGACAATGGCTTTTAAAGAAGATTTAATACTTAACACTCTAAAATGTAAGAACATCATAATTAGATTGGTTAGGTACACTGTAGCAGTATTTTGTGTTTCCTGATCTGATACATCTGACTTTCCTTTTTAAAGGGACTCAGTATGGGATGAGAGTGTTTGAAAATTTGCAATTTGCATATTTCACAAAGCATGTCAACTTTTGAATAACAGCTTTTATCACTTTGTTGTCTTTTTATATGAGCTAAACAGAAAAGGGGGTCTGTGAAGGAAACTGCATATTACTTGCATTTGTAAAAATGAGAATTTTACAGTGAAACTCTAAATTTTGATTACTATTAAAATATTTAAAATTTTGAATAATTTTGGATACATATTTTGTGGTTATTTTCAATTTTACCACCTAGAATGTATTCAAATACCAGCATCAACTAGATATGATAAAGGTTTTATTCAGTGTTTAACTTATATTTGCACTTGAGTATTTTTGTATAAAACCCATAGATTTATTTTAAGGTTAGAGTGTTTATACTATCATAAAGTTGTAAATAATTTTCTAAGACAGTTTTAATGTAGTCTACAATTGCCCTAAAATATTTTTATTGAAATACTTTTTACATTTTAGTTCTCTTGGCTTGTGATTTGTACAACTGTAGTCATTTAGACTTTCCTTGAAGAACTTAAAGAACTTGATGTGAAAAGTATAGCCATATATATTGGTGATGCCATAATAAAGTTTATTTTATCTTTCAAGTAAAAATATTTGGAGTTGTGTATTCATTCATTCATTCATTTTCCTTGCGGTGCTGGGGATTGAACCCCCTTACCCATGCTGGTCAAGCACTCTACTGCTGAGCTCCATACCCAGTCCCTGGAGTTGATCCTTGTTGAATAAAAACATCTCTAGACTGGGCTTAATTATGTTAGGAATATAGTATTATGAGAAGTAAAATGTCCAGCTATTACAAATTTTTTTAAAAGATTTTGTGAAGCTATTTTTTAAAGATTTTGTGAAGCTGGGCAGGGTGGTGAAAGCCTGTGTTCTCAGTACTTGGGAGGCTAAAACAGGAGGATTACAGGTTCAAGGCCAGCCTCAGCAACTTAGACTCTATTTCTAAATTTAAAACTAAAGCTGGGTGCACTGGTACACGCCTTTAATCCCAGTACTTGAGAGGCTGAGACAAGAAGATTGCAAGTTTAAGACCAGCATCGGCGTCTTAGCAAGACCCTGTTTCAAAGAAAAATGACAAAATAGGGCTGGGGGTATAGCTCAGAGGTAGAATGCCCCTTTGTTCAATCCCAAGTACCACAAAAATAAATGAGTAAACAAACAAACAAACTGAGGGTGTGGCTTGGATGTAGAATGCCCCTGGGTTCAATCCCTGGTACAAAACAAAAACAAAAAAAAACTTTCAGAGCACTTTTTAAAGAATAGATAGAATCATTCCCATATCTCTGAATGGTTGGTTTCAGTTTCATCAAGGATTCCTTCTATGCTCTATTTCTCATTCTTTGTACCCTGCTTCCCTCAGAAGTATTTCTAAGCTCATGGTTCAAATATATAGTACAGACTCATGTTTCCAAGTACCCACCAGATGATCTGCATAAAAATCCTTCTTAAAACTGGGCATGGTGGCGCATGCTTGTAATCCTAGTACTTGGGAGGCTGAGACCAGAGGATCCAGGTTCATGGTCAGCCTCAGCTGCTTACTGAGGCCCCCACAACTTAGTGAGACTCTGTTTCAAACTAAAGAATTAAAAATAGGACTGGGGGTGTAGCTCGGAGGTAGAATGCCCCTGAGTTCAACCCCAAGTATCACAAAAATAAATGAGTAAACAAACAAACAAACTGAGGGTGTAGCTTGGATGTAGAATGCCCCTGGGTCCAATCCCTGGTACTGCAAAAAAAAAAAAAAAAATCCTTCTTAGCCTGTCTGGAACTTCCCCCTAGAGGTTTCTTTTCCCATTTTCCCTGTTTTAGCTGTCTCAGAACTAAACCCAGTCCCATCTTTTCTAATAAACCCAACCACTACACTAAGTCTGACAAAATTGGTCTCTTAAAACTAGATATTTTAAAAAGTAAGTAAGTAGACCTAATGATGAGGTACAGGGAACAAATACAGAAGCGAGGCTAATAATGACCCCTAGTCACCACAACATGCTGTCTTCCTAGGGCAGATATTCTCATTATCTGGGAATTCTCCCCTGCAAAGGGCAGCCGTAGTCTTAGGAACCCCCAGTCCTCAGCCCACCTCTGAGATTTTTCTGAAAAAAGTCAGAGGTTCAAATTCCTTCATCTTAGGTTCATTTAATCCTAAAGCCCTCTTGGAGGAAGCGAAGACCTAATTATTAGTTAGTTCAACAACTTTATCTTGCATAAGAAGACAAATTTTAACTAGTTTTCAAAACGTTGTAACTAGTCTTCATGATCTGTGCAATTATCTCTAATTCTCTATATATTCTAAATTAAAACATTCTCACTATATCTACATCTCAACAAACTTAGTATACATGTGTTTCCTTTTTTCCAAGCTAAATTAATCACAAGCAGGATGTGAGGAACTTCTTTTCCATTTCCCCAACCTGTTCTTCTTATGTCCTCCAATTACTATGAAGAAAGCAGACTTTGTTTCCCAAGCTCAAAACCCTGAAGTCATCCTCAGCTCCTTTCTCTTTTCCTTAATCTAACAGTCCTCTCAGTTTTACATGAGACTTCTCACAAAGCAGGCCATCTCCAATTCCCAACTGGATTATTTCAGCTCTTTATCCTGTTCTTTTCCCTGGGTTATCTGCATCTCATCACTGGTCTCCATCCTCAGCCTTTCCCCCTCATCCTGTTTTCCCCACACCTGGGCTTGGGAGAGCTGAAAAACACAGAGGAGGACTCGCCCTCTGTTTTGGTCTAAAGTTACCTAAGCCTACCTCAGGCCAAAGGGATGCTGAGCAATGCCAAGCCCAGGGACCTTATGTGGGTTGATGGTCCATCCTGAGAAGTCCTAGTGGCTTGATTCTGTGGCCAAATAACTCCCCCCCCCCCCCGGGTACTGGGGATTGAGCCCAGGGGCTCACACATTCTAGGGAAGTGCTATAACAATGAGCTATTCCCCTACCCTCCCTTTTTAAAATTATCTTATTTTGAGACAACGTCTTGGTAATTGCCCAGGCTGGCCTTGAACTTGCTATCCTCCTGCCTCACTCTACTGAGTAGCTGGGATTACAGGCGTGTGCCACTATGCCCGCCCCAACATTTAATACAAAGTAGGATCAAGTTGATGTTGCTCTAATTACTAAACAACAAAGGGTCAAGTCAGATAAAATTTAGGAAACCTGTGGTGATCTTAGCCAATGCAAATTCAGCAGAATGGTGGAATCACAATTCAGGTGGGAGTGAACTGGAAAGTGAAAGGGAGCTTAGGAAATAGGAAGGTTAGATTTTGAGAAGACTGGTGCAAATGGAAGTATTTTGACAAGTATAGTGGAGAGGGGGCATAGCCAGAGGGAGAAGAAAGGTTGAAATGGGTTGGTTGGCCGGTTGATTGGTTGGCTGGTTGGTTGGTTGGTTGGTTGTTGCTGTTTTCTGAACGAGATGAGAAAGAGGTATAGGGGTTTAGAAGCTCAGAAGAAAAACAAAAACAGTGAATCTACATTAATAAAATATATTTTGAAGCCTGAGGTGGGAGTAGAGAGAACTTTTTCAACTACATGATTGCCTGGAAGTGTTCACTTGTGAGGTTAGCTGGTCAAACATTGTCCTAAATCAAGATGTTTCAAAATTTAAATGCAAAGCTGGGTGTGGTGGCCCACGCTTATAATCTCAGTACTTGGGAGGCTGAGACAGGAGGATCCAGGTTCTCGGCCAGCCTCAGCTACTTAGTGAGGCCTTCCACAACTTAGTGAGACCCTGTTTCAAAATAAAGAATAAAAAATAGGACTGGGGGTGTAACACAGAGGTAGAATGCCCCTGGGTTCGATCCCCAGTACCGAAAAAAAAATGTAAATGCAAAATATCTTTGGAAGGATTTATAAACTCATTACTGACAACTTGAGACTAATGGAAATAAGTTGCACAAGACCTTGATACTGTGGCAAAGATGTTGAACTTGAAGTGTGTGGGGGGGAGTCCAGCAGAAGACCTGGGCTCTGGGGGTTTTTTGTTGTTTGTTTAGTTTTGTTTTACTCAATGTGTGTCCCTGATTGTCCCTTCTTTGCACCTCAATTTTCTTATCAGTAAAAAACAAACAAACAAAAAAAAAAACATGGCCTCTAGGACTCAGACCTCTTTGGTCAAATGTCCTTGATGTCATCACTCCTCCTTTCTTCTCAGCCCCCCTCATCCCTGGACACCACTTATATCTGGGGGGGGGGGGAGGGGTAACTTGGGATTGAACCCAGAGGAATTCTACCTCTGAGCTACACCCCCAGCCCTTTTAGTTCTTCATTTTGAAACAGGGTCTCACTATGTTGCCAAGAGTCTCACTAAACTGCTGAGGCTAGTCTTGAACCTAGGATCCTCCCATCTCAGCCTCTCAAGTACTGGGTTTACAGACATGTGCCACTGTCATGCCCTGTTCCTCTATGTCTTTTCATATTTTGAGATCGTTTCTTTTTAGCATTGAATAATGTTTCATCATATGGATGTACCACATGTCCTCCATTCACCTATTGGCTGCTTCCACGTTTTGGCAATTATGAATAAGGCTGCCATAAGAATTTGTGTTCAGGCTTTTCATATAAGTAAGTTCAAAACTCTTTTAGATAAATACCAAGGAGTACAATAGCTGGATTATATGTAAGAGTTTCTTTGGTTTGGTAAGAAGCTGCCAAACTGTCTTCCACAAGTAGCTGTGCCATTTTGTCTTCCCATCAGTGATCAATCAGAGTTCCTATTGCTCCATATCTTCTCCAGGATTTTTTTTCTTTTTTTCTTTCTTTTTTTTTTTTTTTGTCAGTGTTTTGGATTTGGGCAATTCTAACAGGTATATAGAAGTATTTCATTTTAGTTTTAATTTGCAATTCTCTAATGATATTTGATGTTGAGCATCTTTTCATACATGTATTAGCCACTATATATTTTCTGTAATGTGATGTCTGTTCAGACAGTCTGTTCATTTTTGCTATTGGATGGTTTGCTTTCTTTTTTTCTTTATACTTTTACTGGTACATATAGCCTCACATAATGTAGTTTGTAGTGATAGTAATACACATGCACACAGCATTTGGTGGGATGGTTTGCTTTTTTACTGTTGTGAATAGGCTTAATTTTATGGGACTCTCTTGCCAATGACATGAGGCTTAACCAAGTGGCCTGGTTGGCCCTGGTTTGTGTTGTCTGGCTCCAGAGTCCTCCATGGTTCAAGGTAGAGTCATATCGTTGATACAAATATTATTGCATGCATAAAGACTCTCGATCCAAGAGCTAGTGACAGAGAAAAGTTGTCTAAGAGATGTAGTCAACTGGGAGGAACCTGGAAAAGGAGGCTTATGGCCATTCCATCTAAAGGAGAAAGCTGACAGACGTGTCCACCTTAACCAAATGATCAAAGTTAACATCACCAATGATGAGACACAATGGCACCATGTCCTCCTGAGCAGTACCCTTCTGTGGTACTCCTGCCTAAAATGCACAATCTGAATACTAAACAGGAGTAATGATATCTTAATGCAATGTATGAGCCTGGGTTGGATGGAAAAAGCACTGGAGAGAGGGACAATTAGGAAAATAGCGGTAAGTACAATAGATTAGTCACTAGCATTATACCAGTGGCAATTGCCCGGTGTTTAATCATTGTACTGAAGTTATATATGATGTTGATATTTAGAAAAGCTGGCCAAAGGGTTATGGAAATTCTTTGTGATGTTTCTGCACATTTTTTAAAGTGAGATTATTTCAGATCGAATGAAATGTTTTTTTCTGTTTTGTTTTGTTTTGTTTTCATTAAAGAGAGAAGTTCCAGAAGGCAGGGCGCCAGTCACTTCCTCGCAGCCTGGTTCGTAACTAGGTGGAACCGTGGGCCCTGCGCTCCCCCAGCCCAGTGGTGGGAGGGGTCGGGACTGAGCTCCGCGCTTCCGAGAAGCGCCTCCCTCGCCCCGCTGCTGCTGGCCGTAGCAGGTCACCCTTCCGCACCCACGACTGCCGCGATGCCCCCGGCCGCGCTGCCTAGGCTCCTGCTGCCGCTACTGGGCCTCGCCGCTGCCACTATTGCGGGTAAGCTGCCCCTTGCTGCGCCCCCCGCTCGGCTCCGGAGTCTGGAACCCCAGCACTTTCCCTGTCCTACATAGCCTGCTCCCCAGTCTCCCCGGTCGGCCCAGAGAGGCTGCACCTGCTCCGGACATGTCGTCTCCCCAGACACTCACCCCGAGGGTCCTGCTATCGGGTTATCCCGCACCCGTCTCTCCAGGTTCAGTGGTTCTAGAGAGCGCGCCCTGGGGAAGGGAGGTGGCCGCTGACACAAGAGGGCCCCCTCCCCTCAGCGACTGCATCCTCAGCAGAGACCCCACTCCGTGGGGAAAGACCCCCGACTGGGCTGATTGGCCAGAAAACTGAGGGACTTGGAGTCCCACGACGGGCATAGTTTCAGGGGCACTTGGGGCTGAAATGAAAAGTGGGAACATGGGCAGCTGAGATTTCCCCAGCTGGTGTGCAGCCCGGGTGGATTCTGGCGCTGGAAGTGGGGGAGGGAGGAAGCAGGCCCTCTTTTGCAATTGGCCTTGTTTGTCCAAATGGTTAGTGTTCAAGTTGTAACAGTCAGACAGTTCAGCCAAATAATCCTTGGATCGAAGAGGATCCTGAACAAGCAAGGTTAGGATTCCACTTAAATCGTGTGATTTTTATAAAATCTTTGGGTCGGTGGTGGTGGTGACTCAGGAGGCTGAGGATGGAGGATGACAAGTTTGAGGCCAGCTAGTGCAACTTAGCAAGACCCTGTCTCAAAATAAAATTTAAAAGGGCTAAGGGCTGAGATTGTAGCATAGAGGTAAAGTGCTTGCCTAGCGTGTGCAAGACTCTGTTCAATTCCCAGCACTGGGTAAAAAAAAAAAAAAAAAAAAAAAAAAAACCTTTGGTCTGCTGTTGTGCAAGTGACATGTGAAAAATTACACATGATTAGTCATTTCCAAAACGATTCCATTGAGAATATGTTTTTCTTTAAACAAGTCTTCCATACAGGCATGTCAAAAATAAATTGATGGGGAAACTCTGGGGAAGAGTTCTATCCAGAAACACTACTGATTGAACAATTCCAAGAATTAAAGAGCAAAATAAACAAGAACTAAATGAATTCTTTTGTGGGCTTGAATAAAATGATTATGCAAGAGGCACCCCCCCCTCTCAAATTTCACTGCCTTTTTGTAAGTTCCTATTTGAAGCCTCCTGACAGGCAGGAATATTTTAAAGGTTTTAAAGGCCTGCAAGTGTTCAAGTTGCTGCATAGTAAGCAGCTCAAAATTTGCTTATCAATTCAAAGCTTTTTTCCTGAAAGCTTTTGTGGACCAGCATGTATGACCAGCTATGCCATCTGCTGCCTATCTGAGAAGCAGAGGCAAAATGTACGGATTTTCACATAGTCCAGACTCTGCAAGTTAATTTTGTCTAAGGCTGGACTCGAGATTTGGAGAAGGCTGCACTGTTTCTGAGTCTTCCTTATGCACATCCTGTTACCTGAGCCAGTCACATCTGAATCCCACATGTGTACTTGAGTCAAAAAAAGGCGTTTGTTGGCCGATTTCCAAAGAGAATCTGTTTCTAGATTTTGTTATCTTCTGCAGAGAAGCTGTTTTGACCAACAATAGAGAATAAACTTTTCTTTGGCAAGTTATATTCTTTTCCTTTTAGAAGTCTAGTGTGGATCAATAGTCTTCCCAAGAGGTTTAGAGGAAGTGCATGTTGAATAAATTCATGCTGTTAATCAGCTTCTCTCCATCAGGAGGCTTTAAATATTACTTTAGAAAGAGTATGAGTTTTGCCCTTGCTAGTTACCCAACTTATCTGCATTTTGGTAACATGGAGATAATACTTCATTGTGAGCAATTGTGAGTAATAAATATGAACTCTATGACTGGTACCTATTACATGGAAAACCTGATTTCCTTCTCTTTGCTCATTTCATATGAGATGAAGGCTAATTACTGCAACTAGAAAACCTGAGTACCACTCTGTATTGTATGTTTATGGTTACTGGGCACAGTCATGTTATGTGATGATGTTGTAAAGCTGAAAAACTATGGATGGTTTTTACCTCTGTACCTCACAAATCTATCCAGACAAGATCAGGAGTCATATTTGGTTTAGAACTAAGTCAAGAAAGAGCTTGTCAAGGATATCACAAAATTAACTGAATGACAAAAAAATCTTTTATAGTATTACATAAAGTATAAATTTAATATTGAAATAGAAGTCATTGTTATTCTATTATTTTGGAGTTTATTAGTGAAAGTGATCTTGTGTTGTTCTTAGTTATTATCTTAAAAATCACAATGGGTGACCTACAGATGTAGTTCAGTAGTACATTCCTTGCCTAGTATGTGCAAGGTCTTGGGTTCAATTCCCAGCACCACAAAACAAATACAAAACAAAACAACAACAACAAGCTGGGCGTGGTGGCGCACGCTTGTAATCCCAGCATGCGGGAGGCTGAGACCGGAGAATCCGGGTTCGCGGCCAGCCTCAGCTACCTAGTGAGGCACTCCGCAACTTAGTGAGACTCGGTTTCAAAATAAAAAGAATAAAAAATAGGGCTGGGGTATAGCTCGGAGGTAGAACGCCCCTGAGTTCAATCCCCAGTACCGCAAAAAAAAAAAAAAAAACAACAACAACAACAACAAAAAATGGGCAAAACATTCTTCAAATTTTTTTAGTAAAATCCATGTTATTTTAATTTTATGGTCCACATGGTTTTTTAATTGCATGTATATTTTTCACATGCCGCTTA
This sequence comes from Graphiurus murinus, assembly GCA_004027655.1. Lineage (NCBI taxonomy): Eukaryota > Metazoa > Chordata > Mammalia > Rodentia > Gliridae > Graphiurus > Graphiurus murinus. The sequence continues at coordinate 29,604 of PVLC010017745.1, forward strand.
CACAATAGCAGACAAAAGTTTTGTTGTTGATGATATTTTGGTTTAATTTCTTTCAATGCTAGGTATTAAACCCAGAGTCTCACACATGCTAGGTCAGCACTTTACCACTATGCTACAATCCCAGACCTTTTTATTTTATTTTGAGATAGGGTCTTGCAAAGTTGCCCAGACTGGCCTTGAACCTGTGACCCTACTTTTTAAAAATTTTGTGGGCAAGGTGGTGCATACCTGTAATCTCAGTACTTGGGAAGCAGAGACAGGAGGATCTGTGGTTCAAGGCCAGCACTTCTAACTTAGCAAGACCCTATTTCAAAATAAAATAGGACTCAGGGTGTGGCTCAGAGATAGAATGCCTCTGGGTTCAATCCCCAGTACCACACACACACACACACACACACAAATTAAAAAACAAATCAATTCTTCTCTAATGGTGCATTCTGCATACAGTAGATGATCAACATACGTTTATGGGCCAGTGATTTCCCTGAACATCATGGGATGAATAATGAATATAAACATGTTCACAGTAAGTCCTCATTTTGTGATCATGATTATGTCAGAATTAGATTTTTTTTTCTTTTTACTTTTTTCCAGTACTAAGAATGGAACCCAGGGTCTCATGTGTGCCAGGCAAGCATCCTACCACTGAGCCAGCTCTGGGTCAGAATCTAGATTTCTGACTTTGAATTACCATGACCTACAAGCCTTAGATGAGGTGCCTGGGCCTTTCTCACTGAGTTCGTCACTTATTGCTCCTCTTGACATTCACTCTGCTTATCCACACTGACCTTCTGGGACCTCAGACCTCTTCTGGTCCTTCTGCACAGAATACACACCCCTGGACCTTGGTGTGGCAGCCCCCATTCCCACCTTTCAGGTTTTTATCCATAAGTCACCAGCTAAGGTCTTCCGTGAATATCCCAGATTTTCTCTTTTATCTTCTTCAAAGCGCTTCTGAGTGCATCTTGTTTACTCATCTGTCTTCTTCTTATTGCTCATAATAGCAGGGATTTTACTGTTTTTTAATTTTTGTATGTGTTTTTATATTTTACTCTAATTTATAATAAAAGGATGAAAAATAGGGACAAATGGTTTAAAAAACAGAGGTTGGGCACAGTGGTATATGCCTGTAATACCAGTACTTGGGAGACTGAGACCGAAGGATTGCAGGTTTGAGATCAGCCTCAGCAATTTAACGAGACACTGTTTCAAAGTAAAAAATAAAATAGGGCTGGGTAGCAGCTCAGAGATAGAAGGCTCCTATGTTTAATCTCAGTACCACACGTGCTATGCTATCTCTGCCATAAACTCATCTCATAATTGAATTCAAAACATTAAATCCAGAAGGGCGTGGTGGCACATGCTTGTAATCCCAGCATTTGGGAGGCTGAGACCGGAGGATCCGGGTTCGAGGCCAGCCTCAGCTACCTAGTGAGGCACTCTGCAACTTAGTGAGACCCAGTTTCAAAATAAAGAATAAAAAATAGGACTGGGGGTATAGCTCGGAGGTAGAATGCCCCTGAGTTCAATCCCCAGTACTGCAAAAAAAAAAAAAAAAAAAAAAAAAAAAAATTAAATATTTTTAATGTACTGATGCCACTTTTTCTGACCACAGTTATGTTAGAGGAAATTACCTCATTGATTATTTTAAAAGTTTTGAAATGTTAATGTTGATTTTTCTTCCAATGAAAAAGTGAAATTAATATCTGATGTTTCTTAGGACTTCTTTCATTGTTGAGGAGCTTTTGAAGATTTGCTTAGGTGTTGAAAACCAGTGGGTTATCATTCACAATGTTTAATTGCACATGTCAAATATTTCATTGCTTTTGTGGGTTATTTTAGATTTTGAGGGCAAACCTTAAGACTGAATCTGTACGGGATTGGGACCAGTGAGAAAGGTACAAGTGAACATAGATTTTATGAATAAATATCATGACAACTCTGTGTGTGTGTGTGTGTGTGAGTGTGTGTGTGTGTGTGTGTGTGTGTGTGTGTGTGTGTATGTTTGTGCCTGTGGGAGGCGTGGAACTGGAGATTGCATTCTACCTCTAATCTACACTTCCACGCCTTTTTTGTTGTTGTTGTTTTGAAACAGAGTCACATTAGGTTGCTGAAAGTTTCCCTAAGTTGCTGAGGCTGTCCTTGAACCTGTGATCTTCCTGTCTCAGCCTTCCAAGTTCTGGGATTAAAGGCATACACCACCGTACCAGGCTATGACAGCTCTTCTGAGAAGAAAAGTGAGGGGAGAAGATGGAGTGGGTTCTAGAAGCTAGGTTGGGAAGGGTGATGTGGAGCAGAGATGGGGTGTCAGAGTAGCTCCATTTCCTGGAGATTCACAGAGCACAGCCACAGAACCTGTGGATTAGTCAGGGACTTGGAACAGCCATTCCCTCCTCCACTGATAACACATGAAATAAACAGCCCTTCTGTTTCCTGTGTCTGGCCAGAGCTGCCCTTGTGGAAGGTAAGTGACTGCAACTTATCTCTTAATAGGAGAGGGGCAAAGGTACTTGATAAGGAAAGAGAAAAAGAAAATCTTTGTCTTTCCTTTGTTAACATTTAGAAAAAGTATGTCCCAAGGATCACTTATGCTGTGCCTGGTTGTTTAAAAAAAATGTTATAAGGGAACAGAGAATTTTATTAGGTTTGACTGATTATGTAAAATTTCCTATGGATATGACATTTTATTCTTTGAGCCCTTGGTAATTTTAGGAGAGGAGCTATGTGGAAACTTCTGGAGTTAAGTATAGCTTTTTATTTTTTTATTTTTTTTTCGGTACTGGGGATTGAACTCAGGGGCATTCTACCTCCGAGCTATACCCCCAGCCCTATTTTTTATTCTTTATTTTGAAACCGGGTCTCACTAAGTTGCAGAGTGCCTCACTAGGTAGCTGAGGCTGGCCGCAAACCCAGATCCTCCGGTCTCAGCCTCCCGAATGCTGGGATTACAAGCGTGTGCCACCACGCCCAGCTCCTCACAGCTTTTTCCTTCAGTTCCTTCAGATATATTTTTTTTTAACCTTTATAAAATGTGATCTTTCCCAGACACCATTGTAAAACTGCAAGCCAGACCTCCACAATAAGGATCTTGCTTCTTTGTTTTGGATGGGTTTTTTTTGTTTGTTTGTTTTTCTCTCCTTAGTACTTATTAATATCTTTGGGAGTCAGCCTCTAGAATGGCCCCTAATACCTTTTTTTTTTTTTTTTTTTTTTTTTTGCGGTACGGGGGATGGAACCCAGGGCATTCTACCTCCGAGCTACAGCCCCAGCCCTATTTTTTATTCTTTACTTTGAAACAAGGTCTCACTAAGTTTCGGAGGGCCTCACTAAGCAGCTGAGGCTGGCCACGAACCCGGATCCTCCAGTCTCAGTCTCAGCCTCCCAAATGCTGGGATTACAAGCGAACACCACCACATCCGGCCCCTAAATACTCTTAACTCTTGCTATTCATACACTTGTGTAGCCCACACCTGCAGTGAATGGGGCTCACTTATAGAGCAGTGAGGGTTAGTTTTATGTGCAACTTGACCAGGCTACAAGATCTGTCTAAATGTGTCTGTGAGGTTGCCTTTGGAGGAGATTAGCATTTGAATCAGTAAACCTGAGTAAAGAAAATACACCCTTATCAATATGGGCAGGC